>JAVQIZ010231567.1:0-11208 GCA_036023535.2 Galaxias brevipinnis | reverse complement strand
TCCTTCCCTCCTCTGCCTCTGGGACGGCCCCCAGGAGAGCCTGCTCATCCTCAAGGTTTGTCCCCCTTCTCTCACTCACTCTAGCTGGCTTCATAAAGGCGCCTGTCTCGTCAGGAGCTACTGAATTAGTGTGTCCCAGAGAGAGGACATGTGACATTGCATGATCATTACAAACTAATTTATGATGTGAGAAAAAAAGTATCAACTCCTGAAGCCTTTATGTACATCCTGCAGAACCCCAAGCCCCCTTTCCAAAGCCATGTTGCTGCATGCTGTTTCCTTTAGTCCCTCGTCTGTCTCTCTCTCTCTCTAACATGCACACACTAAAGACCTCTCAAACGTGTTGTGTGCATGTGTGTTCTAAAGACCATAGAATGGAGTGGCCACTGGCTTGGTTCTACAAAGCCAAGGGTCAGGCTGTTTGGTTCTACAAAGCCAAGGGTCAGGCTGTTTGGTTCTACAAAGTCACGGGTCAGGCTATTTGGTTCTACAAAGCCAAGGGTCAGGCTGTTTGGTTCTACAAAGCCAAGGGTCAGGCTGTTTGGTTCTACAAAGCCAAGGGTCAGGCTGTTTGGTTCTACAAAGTCACAGGTCAGGCTATTTGGTTCTACAAAACCAAGGGTCAGGCTGTTTGGAGTGCTGCTGTTCTGAGCTTAGGAAAGACCACTGAAACAGCTGCCTTTCAGACCTTTCATGTCATGGATGGTTTCGTATTAAAGGGAAACCTATTGTAAAAAGCATGATGAAAGTACTGTTAAGTGCTTCTTTGACTGACGAGCCAATGAACCTGTTACCATCCAAGCTATTTGTTTCCAATGGAGTGTGTGTTGCTCTGTGTTGGTCCCTGTGTGGAGAGGTTACCCTAGGCGGGTGGCTAAGCAGCCTTAGTTTAACATAGGCTGTGTCTACATTTGTGTGCTTTGTGTGTGTGTGTGTGTGTGTTTACTGGTGAAGATGAGCTGGTGTGCTTTCTTTCTGTCACAGTATGTAATGAGGCAGACAAGATGCTTTAGGAGTCAATAGGCATGGCTAATCTGGATGACACTCCACTTCACTGCCTGTGTGTGTGTGTGTGTGTGTGTGTGTGTGTGTGTGTGTGTGTGTGTGTGTGTGTGTGTGTCTTTCTCTGTGCATGTGTTTGTACAATGCTGGCCAGTGTTCTCTTTGACTTTGTATTTCCCCCTCTTTGGCTTTAACTACAAATTACACATAATCACATTATCATTGGCATTTACTACAATTAACAGAATCACATTATCATTGCCCTTCACTGCAGTTTTTCACTATGCTGATGACCTTTACTACAGTTTATCACATTATCACATTATCGTTCCCCTATCACGTTATTATTGATCTTTACTCTAGTTTATAATATTATCATTGCCCTTTACTGCAGTTTATCATATTATTAGTTATCTTTTCCACAATTTTCACATTATCATTTACCTTTGATACTGTGTATTACATAATCACATTATCATTGCCATTTACTCAAATTTATCACAGTCACATTATCATTACCCTTTACTACGGTTTATCACGATATTGTTGACCTTTACTACAGTTGATCACATTATCACATTAGCATTCCCCTTCACTACAGTTTATTACATTATTATTTATCTTTACTACGGTTTATCACATTATTTTTTATCTACTACAGTTTATCACATTATTATTCATCTTTACTACAGTTTGTCACATTATTATTCATCTTTACTGCAGTTAATCACATCATTATTCATCTTTACTACAGTTAATCACATCATTATTCATCTTTACTACAGTTAATCACATCATTATTCATCTTTACTACAGTTTGTCACATTATTATTCATCTTTACTACAATTTATCACATACTCACATTACCATGCCCTTTACTGCAGTTTATCACATTATTGACCTTTTCTACAGTTAATCACATTTGTATTACCCTTTACTACAGTTAATAACATTTGTATTACCCTTTTCTACAGTTAATCACATTTGTATTACCCTTTACTACAGTTAATCACATTATTATTGATCTTCACTACAGTTTATCACACTATGATTGATCTTTACTACAGTTTATCACAACATGTATCTCCTTAACCTACTGGGTTGGACAACTTTACAGGTGGAATCAACATATAGGACTTTGATTTTGGTAGACAAATGTAGTGTACTAAATTTAGAAGGGTACCTTTGGGAATGAAGTAGACCTCAGAAGTGGGCCACATACTCTAAGTCTCCATAGGTAACTGCTGGGGAACAGATGACAGCGCCCCCTCCTCCTCTACATCCCTTCATCCCTCGCCACCTGGAGCCAGCCAGCCGTGACACCAGAGGGAGGGTGGGAAGGGGGAAGAGAGGGAAGGGAAGGGATGAGGGTTTGAAGAAAGAGAAAACTGGGGTGGATCGAGAAAAAGGGATGAAGGAATGTAGAGAATAGACAGAGAAGATTGAGAGGGGGAATAATGAGAAATTGGAAACAGATTCAAAGAGACTGCTACATGACTACAGCAAGAACAAATCTGAATTTTCTATTAGAAAGGCTTTAGCGCAAAAACAAATGTAATTCTGTCTGAAGAAAGTAGATGTGAAACAGGTGTAGGTCAAAGCGTGTTCTGGGTTTAGTGCACATGTATACTAAGATGATTGTATGTTCCTTTGTGGTATCCTTAGTAACTCTTAATCTATTCTACAAGAGAAGGTGCAACTCAAGCACATTCTCTAATTTTCTCTGATGACTGAGATTGTCTGTAAACAGAGGTGGAGAGAGAAAAGTAGCACCATTCCTACAATAAATGTAGCAGTGAACTGATAGCCTTTTAGGGGGTATTATTAACCTTTATTTAACCAGGAGTTGATAATGAGATAGACACCTTTTTTTTTTTGCAAGAAAGATCTGGCAAAATTGGCCGCAAGACTTTTTAGTTAATAGGTACATACTTATTTCATAAATAACGTACAAAATTGGGTTAAAAAATCCAAATAATCCCCTCTCACCTAATAAAACATACAGTTATTAAAAGACTGAATGTCCAAAACTTAATGTAGGGCAAATCCTTTCATGTTTGGAGCTGGACTACAGTCCTGCAAGCATGGATCTACAGCAGCCCAGACGGGCCCAAACAGGGAAAACAAATAAGCCACACAAAGGTGTCTCAGATGTGTGTGTGTGTGTGTGTGTGTGTGTGTGTGTGTGTGTGTGTGTATTTTGAAGGCTGAATGCTGTCTTATCCCTTGAGAGCTAATTTCTCCGCCTTTCTGCTTGATTTGCCTCTTCTGCTGTTTATTAAAAGTAATTACAAGCTGTTTAGAGATCTAGAAAAGATAGCTGCTCGGGGGGAACACTGCACAAGAATCACTGCCTGTTTAGATTGGTTTGATTTTTGTCGTGCCTGTGTGTTTATTTTTGTCGTGCCTGTGTGTTTTCTTTTGTGGTGCCTGTGTGTTTTTTTTTTGTTGTGCCTGTCTGTTTTGTAACAAGACAGATTAAGACAAAACAAGAGTGTCCAATCTATGATGGGACACTACGTATACCAGTCCTGTCTACATGGAGCCCTGCACCACACCTTAACACCTTCTACATGGAGCCCTGCACCACACCTTAACACCTTCTACATGCCGTTTGTACACACATTCACTCTGCTTCTGCACACATGCGCTCTTAGTTTTGTGGGTGCACACCTGTCCCTCAATCCTCCTCCTCCTCCCCTCGTCCCGCATCATCCCCAACTTGTCCAGGTGTGGCTGAGCCAGCTGCTTAGGAGGATGGGACAATTACCACACACACACACACACACACACACACACAGCCCCCCTCCCCCTCCCATTTTGGTAATTGTTAAAAGACAAACAAGCCGGTTTGCCTTTTTGCGCTCGATAAACACGGGCCAACGACAATTAGCTCCTCGCTTAATTCGTTAACTATTCTGAATTTATTTTCTCTTGTGACAGCTGCATCTGTCGCAGCTGCTTGGGAGAGAGTACAGCGGCCTGTGTGTGTGTGTGTGTGTGTGTGTGGGTGTGGGGGGGGTGGGGGGTGGGGGGGGGTGGGGGGCTATAGTTTGTCAGGGGATAAATCACTCTGTCCTGTGTGTGTATGTGTGTGTGTGTGTGTGTGTGTGTTTGTGTACCAAGTACAGAAAAATAGATGGAGATTCTGCATCACTCTGTCCTGTGTGTGTGTGTGTGTGTGTGTGTGTGTACCAAGTACAGAAGATAACATGTAGATTCTGCTCCAACGAGAGGAGTTGAACTTTAACATTGGCTATTTGTCAAGATCAAATAAAAACTTTGTTTTAGAAAATATTTCATTTGGATTTTTTATTTGTATCTCTAGCTGCATGAGATTCTTGTCCAGGCTGAGTGTAATGTACATTGTGTGTAGCTTGGATGTTTGAATGTGTATTTTTAATGTAATGTTACATAAAGTGCACCAAATGAGCTGTTGAAGCATGTCGAGCGTGAGGACTCTGTTTGGATGTCTCATTACTCCAGGTGGGAAGTTGTACGGCGTCTGCCTCGTGCCTTTATGTCTCTTTGTGTTGTCTAGTTTGATAGTTTCAGCAACACTACACTATGGCTGTGCTAAGTGAACATCATGAGGTTAGAAAGTTTCAATGGAGAGGGAATTAGCGGACGAGCAGAGGGAAAGGGGACGCTAGAGAGCAGCATGGACAGGGGGAGGGAAGGTAGGAGGGAGAAATATTCGTTGTAAGGTGGGAGTAGATGGATAGAGGGAGATGAAATAAGGGTGAGTAGAAAAGGAGAAGTGTTTAGTGTTTGAGTTGACACAGAGCTAAGGAAGGTACAGAGATTCACAGAGCAGGCTGTACTTTGATCGACAGACGTGTGACCTTCATCAGGGAGCCTGAGAGATAAGGAGGGCAGGCTGTTTGAGGTGAGAACAGGTTGATGGCAGAGGATGGAGAGAGGAGCCATGGCCCTGTGACTGACGGGGTCTCTGCCAGCATTTGGCACACTGAGCAGCTGCACTTCATTAGTGGCTGCTGTTAATTACTGGGACTGGGCTTGCAGACACACACACACACACACCTTTAAATAGCCAGGGTCACCTTGATACTAGCACTGCTTTTGCAACCAGCAATGCAGTGAAGGAGAGATGGATAGATATAGATTGAGAACTATCAGAAGATCCCACGTTTTGTGTATGATGCTGTTCTGAATGTGATCAATGACCCTGAAGTTTAGATATATGTACTGTAAGAAAACCAGTTTGAACTGACATGGCAATAGATCGGTCTAGTGCATGTGAATCCCAGAAAGCATAGCTAGGCCTTGACCAGCTGACATGCTATGAAAATGGAACACTCTTACAAATGCCTGCTGCCAGATGAGGAAAGACGGGAACATGGCCCAGTCTGAAGACCACCACATGACTGCTGAACAAGTCTCTCACACACAAGCAGCCAAGCAGGCACATGCTTACTCTATGTGAGCCGTCAGTGAAGTTGATTGGCACATGCTTACTCTATGTGAGCCGTCAGTGAACTTGATGTGGCGTATGTTGTATTTGAGAAACATTGTTGTGTTTGTTACAGAGATGTTTTCTTTCCTTCCAGTAAATTATAGAAAAATACATGCTTCAGAGGCTGAAGAAAACCTTTAGGGGTATGGTTACAGAGGGAAACTTAGTTTTTGTAATGTTTTGTCTGTAGTCCAGTTGTCTACCATATCCTCTTTCTCCAGATTCCCTCTCCTTCCTGGTTGAGTTCTTCTCTCTTTCTTTGTTGAGTTCTTCTCTCTTTCTTTGTTGAGTTCCTCTCTCTTTCTTTGAGTTCTTCTCTCTTTCTTTGAGTTCTTCTGTCTTTCTTTGTTGAGTTCCTCTCTCTTTCTTTGTTGAGTTGTTCTCTCTTTCTTTGCTGAGTTCTTCTCTCTTTCCTTATTGAGTTCTTCTGGTCTCTGTTCTTTACTGTCACCCCTTCACGCTTCACTTTACTTTCTCAATTTATTTCATTACACTTTTATTTTCAAATACTTGTCTTTTTGGGGGGAACACATGTCTCCTGGGTTGTCTTGGCATTAGAGGAGACAAAGCTTTCTAGATTCTCTTCTCTTCCCTCTCTCTCTCCTGCTCTCCTGACTGGTGAGAAACCTGCCAACCTGTTAGTGGTGGAAGGCAGGGTGGCACACACACACACACACACACACACACACACCTCGTTCCACTGCTCCGTGGAGCTCCATGCCACGCCGCCTCCCTACATCTGGCACGCTCAGCTGCCGGGGAGCGCCGTAATTATCCCGCCGGAGACACATCCTCTGGTCGACGGCTCACACACACTCCTCTATGTTCTGCGCCGTTCTCCACCGCTCCTTGGTCGTCACTACCGGGGCTTCATTAGAACCAGAATCAGGCGTGTGTGTGTGTGTGTGTGTGCGTGCGTGCGCGTGTGCGTGCGTGCGCGCGTGCAGAAACAGTGGGTTCACTATTCTGGATACTCCCTCACTCTATGCTAATGTTGTTGTGGTTACTTTCATTTCAAATGGATTCAATTGATATGTCCGGCTATCTACACACATTAACCCATGATGGAATGGAATAGAAATATGCTGTTAGACATATTTGAAAGTTTAGTATAAATAAAAAGCTGAAAAATGTCATTTGCTCTATGCATGTGTTCAGAGCTGTGGCTATGGCACTCCAAAGGGAGCTCTCCTGTGTCCTGCTGTCCTGTTTTCATCCTAAGATGTCTTCACAACTAGATTGGAGTGAACCTTATATAGACAAACATGCATATGTGCACTCCATATTTCGAAGATCCCACAATTCATAGTACAAGCCAGACCACAGACCAAGCCACGAAGGGTGTGCTGCTACTGTGTAAAACCTTATTTTAAAGTTGGAAATATGAGTTATCTGTTGAGAGTTGGCTGTCTGGTCAAACTCAGTAACTGGGTCTTCAGGTGCCCTCCAGATATGGGATCAGAAGAATGTGCTATGATACTGGGTGCCATGGATAGGTACAGGATCAGCATTGACGGAAGGTTCCCATTTCAGCATGACAACAACCTGCAGCATGCATCCAAGACAAGGAAGGAGGAGTTTAACACAGTTCTCTGTAGGTCCTTAAGTGTACCAGCCAAAGCTTGATCTGACGAGAGACCCAAAGATGGCCCTTTCCAAGGGGCGCTAGAATTGTTTTGCAGGGGATTCATTTGTCAAGACATCCAGGAGCAGAATGGTGTGTACCAGAAAAGTCTCAAAGCGTTTATTTGTTCCAAAGTTGTTTGACGAAGTACCAAATAACTCGTTTGAATATTTGGTTATGATAATTCAGTGTATAATTAAGAAATAATATTTTGTTGATTTAGAATACATTTGCTAAACTGTCGAATAATTAGTTTTTGCTGCTTTGTCATCTTGGAGAAATGTATTTTTATATATATTTTAAAAAAAGTGAAAGGGTCTGAATAATTTCTCTATGTTGTTGTTGTTGTAGTGTGTATGGTATGGTAATGTTTTAGTTTGAATTCAGGGTTGACTGTCATAGCTAATTCATTAGCAATTTCTAGCTGTTACCTGTGTGCTTTCTAGTCCAAAGAAAAGACATCAGACGTTCTATTTGTCATGTCCCTTCGTACAGTACATGAATTGGCAATGTTTTATTTTGACCAAAATGTCTTGCATTCAGTGTATTTAGTACTCAATGTAGCATGCAAGGCCTTTCACCAAACCTCAGTTCCCATCCAGCAATCGCTACACTAGTTTGGAGAAGGATTGTGCAGGATTACAGTTCAACAAATTCAATTGAGCAATTTTCTTTCTCATTCTCCCTCAGTGTGCTGCAACTGTAATTGTTGGAGCTGTTGTACGTCAGTTGATGTCACACTGTAATTACTGTGGTGGTGTGGGCCAGGGCTCTGTGGTTACCTTCTTGCTTTGAGGTGTGTGCGTGTGTATGGGGTTAGCCTAAATTTGAGGAAGTAGGAGCTTGTATTCCCTTCTGTTGTTTTGAGTTCAGAGCACAGGTTTCTTTCTCTGTCGTCTACTTGGTGCAAAGGAAAGGAACTACAACTGAGATGAGATGGTTCCTCCTTACAAAGAACCACTTTTAATTTAATAATTTTTTGATGGTCTTAGTTTTTTTACTTTAAATCTAAATTTAGTCAAATTGTTGTTATGCCATTATAATTTGTTTTAGTCAATAACACATTGACTAAAATGCTCTACAAATTTAAATGTGCTATATACTGTATACTCAATAAAAAAAAATATCATATTGTTTTAGTTATTGCTCTTATTGTTCTGTCATCTAAATTAAAATAATTACAGATCAAATCAAATTTAGTATAGCACATTTCAAACAGACAATTAAATGTGTTTTACTCAAGGCAAGCAGAAAACATACAGAAATTAAAAAAGACCAATAAATAAATAAAAGCTATTGTCCTTTTTCTTCCTGTAGGCCATAATAGCCAACATACAGGCCTACAGGAAGGCCATATGTTTAAATGAACCTGTCTAAAGATGTTCAAACTCAGTTTTTAGCTACTCCACACACAGTATTTCCTGTTCCCAGACATTTCTGGCGTTAGGTCAATAGGGCATCTACGTTATTTCCGTAAGAGTTCATTTCAAAGGAATTGCCCAAAACAACTGTAACAGATTTTCAATGGGGCAAAAGTTGAAATACACTTTATTAAGTAACAGCATTCTCAAAAAAAATGTAATCAGAGGCTCACATTTTTTTTTATTACTATTGTGTGCATATGTACACACTCACACACCTACATAAGTACACACACACCTACATATGCACACACACACATACACACTGCCATACCTACATAAGCACACCCTCACACACACCTACATACAGTATATACACACACAGACACACCTACATATGTACACACACACACACACACACACACACACACACACCTACATATGTACACTCATACACCTACATATGTACACACTCAAGTTCAAGTTAGTTTATTTGTCATTCATCCACATACAAGTATGCAGGAACAAAATGTAGTGTCTAGTGAACCAAGGTGCTAAAACAAAAGTACAACAGACAGAAAACTACATACAACTTAATAGAATTTTGAAAAAATATTGTGCAAAATAAGTAAACATGTAATTATTAAAACTATAAGAATATTATAAAAACTATAGGAATTAAATAATAAACTAAACTAAATAATTTCTAACCAGTGCCCTCAGTGGTAATTCTACATAGCATAAATGAATAGGAGGCACAGCGGTGAGGATGGTCAGGCGCAAAGTGACGTTGCAGGGTAGTCATGAAATGTCCATTGCAGGATCAGAGAGGTACAGTCCAGGTGAGTAGAGGAGGTGGTCAGAGATGGTTAGGGTTAGGTGAGGCAGAGAGCAGAGGAGGTGGTCAGAGATGGTTAGGGTTAGGTGAGGCAGAGGAGGTGGTCAGAGATGTCCTCACAGACAGACTTACTAGCTCAAGGTGGAGGAGGGATTTCACAGGAGTTCTCCTTATGAGTAATATCTTGCTGCCTGAGGCATTAATGACAGCAGCGGGCAAGGGGAAGGAAGAGAACATTACATTTAATTGTATGGTAGCAGCAAATGCTAGGATCTGCCATAGCTGGTATTTCACTTGGTTCATTTCAGCCCTCTTGAATAGACAAAGCATTTATTAGCTAAACACCCTTTAGTCTGGGTGACACGGTTAGTGTTACGGTTAGACAGCCAGGGATGGAGAAGCGAGTGGAAGAAGTACATTTGGAAAGACAAAAGCAGAAAAGGGTGAGGGAGGGAGAGAGGGCTCTGCTTTCCTCTGCATCTCTTCAGTCAGTCCCAGTGGCTGGCTGTCCGTTGCAGTAAAGCATGCTGACAGCTTTGGCTTCCAGACTAAAGTTGGACAAATAGCTGGTAGATCAATAGCTTCCCAACAGCAATATTTGCTATCAATGCATGTCCTGCTCATTATAGCAGCAGGAGCTTGTCTCCCTGGACCTGAATAATTTATCCATAACACACGGTAAGAATACTGAGACTGCTCTCCCTCCCTCTCCTCCTTCCACTCTTTCGCTCCATCTCTCCCCATAGCCCAGGGCAGAGGGCGAGTAGACCCAGGAACCTCTTTCTCTCTTTCTCTCTCTCTCTCGCTCTCTCTCTCTCTCTCCCCTTCTTCCACTCCCTCCTTTTCTACCTAGTATATCTCACCTGTTGCTTCTGCAAACTAGACGGCTTCTGTTGGTTTTTGTTATTTTATTAGTTTCGTTTTTTATTACGATTAACATTAGACTGCACTTTAAATGACTTGAAGGATGAAGAAGCATATTTGAAAATATTCTTGTGTGTCTGTAGAATTTGAAGATATGTAGTAGTCTCCATTTTCAGTTCAAAGTTTGTGAGGCCAGTATAAGGTCTACGATAGAGTCATGGAAAGGTCTAGTGGAGTTGATTAGATTAAGTATTTGTTAGTTCAGCTTTGCCTTTCCTCTCTACTTTTCAAGGCTCCGCCTGTCGTTTGTCAACTCCCTCCACTGGATCAATCCCTAAAAGGACAGTAGTCCATATTTCAGCTTGGGACCTTTATTAGTAGTAATAACGTTTGTGTTGTTGTGGTTTCCTATCAGTAAGTTCATGTTGTCTGTTGATGGCTTGTAATTGTGCTTTTATATGGCATGGTGAGTGTAGCAGTCCCCCTTGGCCAATCAGCCCAGCGCAGGGAGAAAGAAATAGGAAAACAGACGGTTCATTACAGACAACATAGAGCTGGAGCAGACACAGTCCTCCTCCTCCTCCTCCTCCTCCATCATACACACTGACCTGACTGTCCCTGAGCACTCTTTGTGGTCCAGAGCAGCACACAGTCCTCCTCCTCCTCCTCCTCCTCTATCACACACACTGACCTGACTGTTCCTGTGTGTTGGTGTGCTGGGCACAGGTTGATCAGTTCTACTAGCACTGGCACAATGAGAAGGTCCCAGATATTCATAGGTTTCTGTTCTCATCCTCTCTCAGAATTCATACTAGTGATGTAACTATTGTTCACATGTTGTTAGTGAGTTGTATTTAATGCTTGAAGTCATTCTGGCCCTTTCTGTATGTGTCTGACAACATAGTGTGACTTGCAGGACTGCATGTATATGAGAAGCCACTGTGTGTGTGTGTGTGTGTGTGTGTGTGTGTGTGTGTGTGTGTGTGTGTGTGTGTGTGTGTGTGTGTGTGTGTGTGTGTGTGTGTGTGTGTGTGTGTGTGT
>JAVQIZ010231564.1:0-13890 GCA_036023535.2 Galaxias brevipinnis | reverse complement strand
TGCTCTCCTAGAGTAACTGCCTATCTCTTGGAATCTCCTCCATGCTCTTGAGACTGTGCTGGGAGACACAGCAAACCTTCTGGCAATGGCACGTATTGATGTGCCATCCTGGAGGAGTTGGACTGCCTGCGCAACCTCTGTAGGGTCCAGGTATTGCCTCATGCTACCAGTAGTGACACTGACCCTAGCCAAATGCAAAACTAGTGAAAAACAGTCAGTCACAAAATGTCAGTGGCCTCCACCTGGAAAACCATTCCTGTTAAGGGGTTGTCTCATTGTTGCCCCTCTAATGCACCTGTTGTTAATTTCATTAACACCAAAGCAGCTGAAACTGATTAACAACCCCCTCCGCTACTTAACTGACCAGACCAATATCCCAGAAGTTTAATTGACTTGATGCAATACTCTGGTAAAAAATTGTTCCTTTACATTTTTTGAACAGCGTATATAAGTAGACATACTGTACATACAAGACCTTTGTTGCAGCTAGGTACTTACCCCACGCTTCTTCGTTTTATCACCAGATGAAGGCGGCGGTGGCAAAGAGGACAAAACTCTACAGTTGCAAGGAAGCAACCATGGTGATGTCAGCCACGTTGAACTCCTGCCGCCCTGTTTCACCTGTTATGTGCAGTGTGTATACATTTACTGTCAACGTAAAGAAACAGTTTTGGGTGCAATATGCTGAATATGACTACGTGAAACAGACAGTTCAGCTACAGAAACGCAATGGTGGTCACAAACACATACAACATCACAAGCCACTTAATAGACGGGGATTTGACCTACCACACCGGGGACTCTTACGGATAGGGGTTCTGTGTGTGTCGATATCCTCCTTGATAAGGCACTGTGGGTGAACCTAATACTATGAGAAACGCGGACAGCTTCGCACCAAATAAAACGATTAAGTAACTGACATCCTCTAGTTTGATATGTCATGATTACAAGCCTAATAGTGTGTGTTTAAAAAGCAGTCAGTTTCCTCAAAGTGAATTCCAGTAGCAATACATACAGACCTGGGATCAGTCTAACTACTTTATGCAACGTTCGCCATTGCGGAAGATAACGATCTGCACAAAGTTAACTGCTCCTAGAACAGTACTTAATGTCGTGAGGACGAAACCGGATATACAAGGACCAATGTTTTTCTTCTTCGCTAGACAATTCTTGCTAAAAGGTTGGCTCTGCTGACACCTAGCGAAGTTTGCAGACGTTGCATAGATTTAACCATTTAAAGTTAAACGACATAATTTAAAACAAGTGTATTTATTATTCCAAAAAGAGCATTGGTTTGCAAAAATATACGTTTAAACTTAATTGGTGTAAAAGCAGGACTTAAAACAGGAGTGGAGACGTACCAACATGTTTAAAGATAACAAATTAGGCTACAGCCAGTTGAATACAAATGTACGTTTTAATGAAAAATTACGTCAAATTGTACAAATACACGTGGAACTATGAGACCAACCTGACATATATCATCAAGTACAAACATGGAAGAAAAATACTTTGCTACTTTGGTAGGAAAACTGGTCTTTCAAAAGGTTTTCACTCATTAACTATTTTATATTATATTAACTAGCTTCTGAAAACAACAGTAGTCAAATTCTAAATTGCAGTTTTACAATGGGAGGGCCAGTTATTCCTTAGCTCCTTGTTGATGTAATAGTATAACCAGGCAATGAAGGGGAACGCTGTAATGGCAGCAGCTGCAGATACTCTCAGCATCCCAACAGGACCACTTAAAATAGAAATATAACTTTCCAGTATCATGTAAAAACACCACATAGAGTTGATGCATTCTGTCCATTGACCAATGTACTGTAATGCCCAGTATTCAGACTGTAATTTAATTTATCTGTCTTCCTTTTAGGTAACATTTGAGCACTATGCATGTTTATATAACAAGTCTGGTAAATTCGTACCTTCCAGAATGACGGCAAAGGAGGAGCCAGAGAAGAGTCAACATAAGACCTGAAAATTCCCTGAAGAAAGAGTGACCAACAAAACGAAGTGTTTTACCAGTTTGCTCTGCACCTAAAAATGTTATGCTAATAAATAACCTACTTGGTTTAATGAAAATCTTTAAAAAGGCACTTACCTCCCCTCCTCTTGTTGAAAAACATTCGTTATTCTCTCTTTGTACAGTGTCCATCCGAGCATGGAAACCACAGCAGTGGAAATAAGCACATGGAGATCTGCAAGCCTCCTCCATGGTAATGACTCTGGAAATAAGTTATAATGTAAGTTAACACAATACGCAGTTCGCCGATCTATTAAGTTATGTAAAAAAACCAATGCTACAGTGGCCTCAAGGTAGTACCATTTTACCAGTTTTGACTACCTGTTACATGGGGTTTCAGTCCAATTAACAAACACAAGACTGCTGGGACACCGTACGCAACCTGCCAATGAGTCATATAAAAGTTACTGTAAAAGTCTTTAAAATTAGGCATGTCTATTGGCTAACTAACTGGCTTTAAGTTATGAAGTCGCAGATGAAATATACGAATTTACCATCCACAAGCCTGCATCAGGATCATTAATCTAGAAAAGAAGTTTGCAGAGGTTATGTTAATGCCACACGGAGCTAGTAATTTTAGCATTAACTGACTTGCATTGGACAAAACAAGGAAAAAACTTGCCTGCACATATGATGCTAGAGCGAAAAACAACGACATACAAAGATTGCACACTTTCCAAATGGTCAGGGAAAACTCTGTTTTGATGTCCCCCATTGTCGATGTCAAGTTTGAATAATCTGTAGATTCATGTTTTATCTTCCTAGTACACACACCAGAGTCCAGACAAATGAAAGGTGTGCTTGAATTGTTTCTCTTTACTCACTGGCGACACATTTATGTATGAGGGTGGCTCATTGCTAAGTACCCCTTCGGACACCGGATAGAAAAACGTGCGAGCGTAATACTGATGCGCGACGCGTTGGCAGCCGTGGGTGTTGACAAGTCAGCTGATAGTGGTGGTAGCTAACGTCCAGCCAGCAAGCTAGCGCAGCGTTAGCTAGAAGTATTGTGTTTAGGAAAGGTAATTTATTACAGTAACTGTTGAGCCACAACTTGTTGGTTTTTATTAACTAGCCAGGATATATATGTATGCACACTCTACTTGACTTAGATGCGTTGGAATCATCAATAGTGTGTCTAGTATCCTGACAGTATTCCCCAGACCAGACCGACTGGGAAGGGTGAAGTTGCTTTCGTCTTGCCTCCCTGCATTGCAGCTCAGTGCTGCTGCTGATGGAATTTAATCACACAACAATGGCGACTCCCAGTCCTAACAACTCAACAACATCAGCCAGCCACAACAGTAATAACGCAGGATCAGCCCATCACCACCAATCTCAATCACAACACATAACAACAATGAGTAGCATGCAGGGTAAGTATGGCGAATATAGAATATCTGTTATAATTGTCTTAGATCATGAATGCCATTAGTATTTGTACGTCGATATTATTTTTTTAATGCTGCCAGCTTTCATGATTTTCTCCCAGAATTAATTATGCACAATAAAGTGCATGGAAGGAAAATAACATGGAAAAGCATTGGCATAGACAAGACTAGCTTCAGACAGGTTCTCGGTATATGGTCGACAGGCAACTAACGTAACATTGGCATAGCCAGCTACCAGCGTTAGCTGTATTATCTAGCCACAATTAAGCCAAGGCATAGTCAGATTCATTGGCATGGAATAAAGAATACAGTCATAACCTTGCGAATAGAACGTTGTATTTAACAAACAATCAAATCATGAGTAGTAATGGTTGTCTTTGAGATTTTCGCATTATGGTGTTGCTAGTTACAACTTGTACAAGTAGTGGCACTGAGATAGCCTATGCCAAATGGGTTAAACCTGGTGTGGCCAAATTAATCCGACGGAAGGCTTCCATAGAAAATCTGAAATATCACGGAACTTTGATGGTATTATTGAACATTCTTCAAGAATGCATTGTTATCGAACTGCTAACGTTAACAAATACCGTTTTGCTGATTAGTTCTTACTCAATAAGTCAAGTAATGTGTTTATATTTGTATGGCCGAATCTTGAAAGTGGTGCTTTAATATCCTGTATTTAAGATAAATCAACATACTTTTTATTACCAACTAAATATCCATATGGATATATGATACCAGGTTAACGTTTTATTTGATCTTCCAGAATCCAACACCTGCTGGAGATGCCAAAGTGAAACAGGTCAGTTTGTTGATCCAACACCTCAAACAGCATCAATTATTATTACACAAACTTAAATATTCACTCTAGGTCATACGGAATACCTATTACTGTTATGCATGATGTAAAAATAAATTTACAACATTACATTAGAGTTTGTACAAGATATTTACCTATAGCTACATTTTGCAGATTTGCCAGAAGTGACAGTTAAAATGCAGTTAACTATCAGTGTTCTTATGCAGTGAACAAAAAACATACTGTATCATACACTTGATTTTTTAATCCTTTCTGATGATTCTCCTCCTCCCCCTTCACCTTATGCTACTAACAACTCCCAATTCCCCTGATTTGATGCCAATGATGGTGAGCTATTCAAAGACTGGGCTAATGCCACTCATTATTATTTTCTTCCAACGTCATTTCATGGAATTTTTATTTGTAGGCGTTTTTATTTTTATTTACCCAAAGCCTCTTTTTATTGTTGAATGTATCTAGATTGTATCTTTGTCATAGATTTATAACATTTATGGTTGTTTTGGCAATGTATGTGCATGGAATGCCAAACGCATTACCCCAAAGCAAATGCATTTACCTATTGAGTAAAATGTCAAAATTCAAATCTTTACTGGTTCACTTACAAAAGACTTAGCCTTTTTTATTGATTCTAAACAGGATATAAACAAACAGTACATCATTTATTTTCTGTTGTACAACCAATGTAGGTCTTCTCCCATGGAATTAAAATACGCAATGACTGTATATCCATGGGGTAGTTACCTAAATGGCCAAACAATGAAAACATACCCCTCTTCCAATTCAACAACCATTGCACATTTAACAGATTCCAAGCAGATGTGATTATCATCACAATATGTGATCGCATTTTAATGGCAGTTTTCCTACTCAGGAACATTATTCTACTAAAGAGTAGAAAACTAATTATTTAGAAAATGAAAGTTTCTTTTCACCTCACCAGGCTTTGAGATAAACCTGTCTGGAGCTCCCCCAAGTAAGCACACCTCCACAGTACCCAGCGTGTTCAGTCTGTTTCCCCCTGACCGTCTGGTATGAGGGAGTCTGTCCTGTTGACAACTAACCAAAGACTTCATAGGGGTCCTGTTGGTAGGCTTGTGCCGATAGTTTTCAATGTGATAAAATGGAATTGGTGATAAGATAAGCCATAGAAGCCTTAATAATGTTTTGCTTTACCGTACATAAGCAAACAAAACAAATAAACAGCAAACGATGTCCATGGTATAGTGGGTAGAATTGTCAATAATTTTGGAGTTTATATTCTTGTACCTTCTTCCATCGGCACAAGTCTAGGGCTTAGAGCTTCCGTTAATATGCAATCCAAGCCTACATTATTTATTCTTGGTCTTTTTTCTGACTTTAATAAGTTACTTTTGCCGGACTTCTATTTTTAGAGAATGTAGTATGTTGGTTTTTAGGTTGCATTACTTTCTTTTAGGATTAGGCCTACACAAAAGTTCTGAAACACTCAGTAATGCAAGCTTTAACTTTTGTTGGTTTCAGTTCTTGTTAGCTTGTTACTAACAAGCAAGTTTTGGGATGTAGCAAGGGTGTTGTCACTATTTGGGTATTTTGTTCCAACACATTAACATTTACTTTGCTCTAAAGCACCTTACTGGGGTTTTGCATGACCTGCACTTGAACATGGCTTACATTGCTTCTTAAGACATATAGTGGTATCAGGCATCCACACTCCTGTGGTGTTTGTGGGTGGTGCAAAGGCATGAGTGCAGACTGCCTCCACCAAACAAGGTAAACAATAAGAGCATCTATGTTTTCCCTGATTTTGGTTCCTTTTTTCTTAGCGTATGGGTGGGTTCTTCAGTTGCTTTAGTTCAGCAGATGATATCTTGGTTCACTCAAGTTCTGAGGTGAAACTATTTGCAAACAGATAGGTGTCCTGTCACATATCAAGTCAAAAGCTCAAGACAGTGAGACTCAAGTCATAGTGTTTCATGTGTTTTGTCATTAGGCCATTTGTGTTGCCAAACTATCAGCTGGTGACTTAATGCTGCTGAATATAGAAAACAAAATGTTGGGTGGGGATGGAGGCATGAGACATCATTTTGAATGGTCTGGTGGAAGAGGTCACGACAATATGAAAATGTACAGGCACTGTTCTCTGGTTGGTTGCAAAGCATGACTTTAGGGTATTTGTTTGAGCACTCTAGGTACATTTGCTTGTCCCCTCATGATCGTGTATTGTTGCCTCATTCCCATTATTTATTTTCTTATTGTGTGTGTTTTAGTCAGTGTTTTGTTGTGCTAGCCACCTGTGTCTCGTTATTGATTTAATTTATGCTATTCCTCCACACATTCAGGTAAACGCAAAGCCTTGAAGTTGAACTTTGCCAACCCACCCATTAAACCACCAACAAGATTCACTCTGAACACAGCAGGACCCCCATTCCAGAACCCACACATGTAAGTACAAGCCAAGGCTAGAAAATGGGTTCAGCTGTCACAAAATGATCACATGTAGTTTAGTCATTTGGTGTGCTGACTCCCATATCTCCACTGTTAGTGAGAGGATGAGGACGCATAGTATTGAATCATCGGGGAAGTTGAAGATCCTGGAGCAGCATTGTGACTTTACAGCTGAGGACCTCAAAGACCTGGGAGAGATTGGAAGGGGAGCTTACGGCTCCGTCAACAAGATGGTCCACAAGCCAAGCAACCAGATCATGGCTGTAAAGGTAGGAAGATGCCCTTATGCTGGCAATATTGTAATTGAAAACATTTGAGCAACCCCCTTGACTAGGAACGGATAAAGCGTTGGTGGATCTGTGACTCTCTTTGCACCTTTCAGTGAAACTGTGCAGTCCCTCACCTTAGTGGCTTCTCCATTGTCTCATGTGTTCTATAGAGAATCAGATCAACGGTGGATGAGAAGGAGCAGAAGCAGCTGCTAATGGACCTAGACGTGGTCATGAGGAGTAGTGACTGTCCCTATATCGTCCAGTTCTACGGGGCTCTCTTCAGAGAGGTCAGCTTTTTTTAAAATTGGAGTTTGACTCGTCTAACATGGGTCTACGTATTTGTCCTATGGGCATTTTTATCATGTGTACGTTGTAATGCCTGAAGACACTTTTTTGTAACACTTTGTAATTTTTTTCCCCAGGGGGACTGTTGGATATGTATGGAACTTATGTCTACCTCGTTTGACAAATTCTACAAATATGTATATTGTGCGTTAGATGATGTGATTCCTGAGGAAATTTTAGGAAAAATAACGTTAGCTGTAAGTAGATTTTTATTTTCTGCTTAATATTAGTTTAATGGATTTGTCTATAAAGCTACAGTTTCCCTCGAATGTACTGACACAGCAATGTCTTTATCACAGACTGTGAAAGCACTAAACCACTTAAAAGAAAGCTTGAAAATAATACACAGAGGTAAGGAGAAAAATGATCACAATCACTCTAGCGACTTAGGCTATAATTTGGGTGTTGCCATTTGAGTTTTTCTAACCATAGTTTAGGCTGCTTTATTGAGAGCAAAGTCTACTCAGTCCGACATTAATATATATCTCTCTCACCCCTCAGACATCAAGCCATCCAACATCCTTCTGGACAGGAACGGTAACATTAAGCTCTGTGACTTTGGCATCAGCGGCCAGCTGGTGGACTCCATTGCAAAGACCAGAGATGCTGGGTGCAGACCATACATGGCGGTAAGTGATCAGGAGAAGCATGGACATCAGTGTCTGACAGCTTCAAGAGTCCGGGAGAGTAAAGTCAACTCTTGTCCTGGGCAGGTTAGTGTGTATATGACTCTGGAGGAACCCCTACCTGTCGGCGAGGCTGTGGCATGAGTTCATGGTGTCGCCATCACTTTCTTTTGCCATTAATTTCTAACTGGTTGTTTAAACCGCTAGCCCCCTGTCCTCCAGGCAGTTTCCATTCTAAATCTGGGGAGGCATAGTAAGGGAGTGGGGAACACGTTTGAAAGGCACGTCAGAGAGCCTTGGAACTCCAACTGACTTCATTCATGCCATCCCCCGTCAGAATGAATTGGTATGGGAGGGCACTTCCAAAACCGTGAGTTCACGGTGCAGGAATCTCACCCGCATGGCTCCAGTTCCCCTGTTCCCAGATGGCAGCAGACCTGACCTGCCCGCCGGGGCGACTGGCCTCCCCAGAGGGGATTACTACATTGTTTACTTTCTCCATTTGGTTGTGACATTTGATACAGACGTTGAGGGGCATCCCCGGTTAGTTCGCTTGGTTTGGTTCATTACGCGTACACTGTTTCAGTGTAGATATGTGGTTCGACCTCAGGAATGTACATTTAATGCGGGGCTCTTTACATTTCCATAAGTTGTGATTGGATAATTATCTGCCTGAAGATAACCATATGTGAAATAATAGCTGACTTATTTCAAAATCAGTGTTTCTTTTTTTTACTTTGAGGTGCTATTTACATTTTTTTTAACACAAAGCGCAATCTACTAAGCATACATATATCTCAGCTGTAGGCTAACTGGAAAGTAGGCTAGTGTAGCATTACACATAAAAAAAGCTGTTATGGATATAATTATATTGGTCTATTGTATTCCTCTTGAATTGATTGATAATCTCTAATTTGCCTAGCCTACTGAATTTAAATGACAACCTGTATCCTACACTGGTAGTCTGGGCAGATGTGAGCTCAGCCAGTTTCTTTAAACAGCCACTCTGCCTTAAAACACACCACAGCTGCATAGCAGCCTGCTCCACTGCTGCCTGTGGGTGACATCAGCATCTAATTCTGACTTCTGAATGAGCCGTCGAGGTGCTCCGTTTACTCGGCACCGCCTGGCAGGAGGAGGCTGCAGCAGATGACGTCTGCAATAGCTCAGCCATTAACTACTGCTGTATTTACCACGGATGTTTGTAAGGGGAAGGAGGTGAGGTCATACATGGAGTTAACTAGCTGATGGTTATCTAACAACCCTGTGGAACCACACTCCTGTGCTCAAGGGGGATGAGGACATGGAATTTAGGCCTTGGTTCTCTGAAGACCCAAAAGCATCTTCCTGCACTGTGCAGATGAAGACATGCCCACGGGTGACTCTGTATCTTGTGTTTATTTTAGGTGGCAAATATTAAATATGTATTATATATTATATATATATATAGAGAGAGAGAATATGTTTCTAAAATATATAATAAAGGTAGATTTTGGGGTAAGATGTGTTTTAAGATGAGATATAACAACAATCATGTGAGTCATTAGAAGGTTACAACACATTAAGTACATGATGGTCTTTAAAGTGTAATTACATTGGATCTGAACATTCAGTGGCCCTCTAAATGTTTGTTCTTTGTTTTGACCTACAGCCAGAGAGAATAGACCCCAGCGCCTCCAGACAGGGCTATGATGTCCGCTCAGACGTATGGAGTTTGGGAATCACGCTGGTGGGTCACTGCTCTCTGTAAACGTGTCCCCTGTGCATTTAGGATTACAAAGGTATTGAAAGTATACCGCAAGATACAGGACAAAGGTCCCACTGACTGTATGTGTTCTGTGTTTCAGTACGAGCTGGCCACAGGGCGGTTTCCTTACCCCAAGTGGAACAGTGTGTTTGATCAGCTGACACAGGTGGTGAAAGGTGACCCCCCTCAGCTTTGTAACTCTGAGGAGCGCCAGTTCTCCCCCAAGTTCATCAACTTTGTCAACCTGTGGTAAGAAAGCATGGCTCACGACACTCGTGATACGCAAACCTTAGTGGGTGTTCAGGTTCAATGCCTTTACAATTAATTTTGAGATCGCTAACTTGAGTCATATTTTGTTGCGGGTAATACTGTGGTTAGTGTTCCATTAGAGCAATGTATTGCTATTTGGAGTTGTTATATTGAGAGTAATGTTGAGTGCCATAATAAATAAATAAAATTATAAGAAGAAATGTTATGAAAAATGTTTGTCATTAAGTCTTTCTCTGCATCATTACATATAGATGCACCTCTAGCCCCCTAGTGGACAAGTATGTAATGCGTCAGTTATCTGAATCTTTTGCTCACATTTTATTTCTTCTTTTCACAACTAAAGCCTTACAAAGGATGACTCCAGGAGGCCAAAATATAAAGAGCTTCTGGTAAGTGCAGTATGTGTGATTATTTTCTTGTATCAAAGCTGTTGAAAACTGCTGATGATTTGTACAGACAATTACAGCATATTAATTTATAGCATACGGAGTGCTTTAGAGCTTTAACTAATTCTCTGTATATGCCCAGTATGTTAGCACAGTTCTTTATCTGTGCCCATATTCTTTTCTGCAGAAACATGCGTTCATTCTGATGTATGAAGAGCGTTCAGTGGATGTAGCGAGCTATGTTTGCAGAATCCTGGATCAGATGCCATCTTCTCCTAGCTCCCCCATGTATGTGGACTGATACTGGGGCAAAAAAATAACAACAAGCCTGGAACAACAAAACAGTGTAAATTAGCTTAATCTCATTACGACAGTGTTAAAGAGAAACCATGTTAAAGTCTGAACACTTTGTCCAATTAGATTGAAGTTCCTTTCCGTTACATCTGGACAATCAACATCCACACACAACATTCTCAAAAAATGTCTATTACACACTATACACAATATGTAAGTATAATAGTAACTGAATTTATATGCCATGGTCTTGCTTCATCTCAATGTTAGGCCTCTACTCTAAAGTGGATTCAGTAAGGTGATTTAAAAGTCTGGAAATATGTATTTATAGAGTAAAATAACTTGTGGAATATATGATTTGGAGATTGTGATCAACATACTGGAATCATGCTCTTTGTGAACTGCCCCACCCCTTCCATGTATGTGAATTTAAGCATTGTGTTTGGTATCTTAAACGAAATGTCGCTTTTTAGGATGTAAGGCAATTTAAAAGGTTAATGCATTGTTGGACAGGATCATGTTACATTTGGTGTCCATACCAAAGTGTGTGGAAGATGCATTCACTGTACAAGAACTATGTGCTGATATATAAATAAAGAGAGATTTAACTAAAATTATACAAACTGTAATTTAATTTTTTCATAAAAATTTTTGATAAATACCAACAATTTCAACAATTTAGCGACCTGTGTCGCATGTTTGCCAGCATTCACATGACCTAATGCTTCATATGGGTCCTGTGTGTGAGAAACAAAAATATCTAAATGTAATTTTATTTAAATTAAGACTTTGTCATTTTGCATCTCGTTGAGTGGAATGCAAGACGAGATGAAAATCATAATTGGGCCCGCCTTTTTCTGTAAAACGTTTCACCAATGAACGATAGTGTAGTATAGACGTCATCAATAGATGCCGGAAATATTCGCATGTGTCAACCTCTAAAGTGCTGCATGTGAATTATTCGGTAGAATGAGTTGTACAGAGATTTTTTTGATGTTTATGTGCAAACATGAGTCATTGCGCTTTGAATAGCTAATATGTAAGCTGCACACGTCTGCCTCTTTTTCAACCTGGCATTTATTATGATTACAGAGTTGACATTTACCGCATTGCATTTAAGTAGCACATTCACAGGTCTTCTTCGAGCCATTCCATGCTATAATCCTCGTTCTCAAGGGACAGTTTTCCAGATTCTCCGGACAATGGCAACAAACGCCTCAAACAATCCGGATATGAATTCTAAGAAATCCAGACCACCTAAAGAGAAACTGCGACACCTGAAAAATAGAGAGCATAAGAAACAGCAGGACGTACATGGCCCAGCAACTGTCTATTTACAGGTAGCTGGTGCAGGTAGCAGAGATAATGGTGCATCGCTTTATGTGTTCTCTGAGTTCAACAGGTAAGCATGCGCTTTTAATCCTTATGATCTTTTTTGGGTGGAGTTTATTTGGGGAGGGGACGTTCATATGTATCTTTTCTTCAAGGTACCTATTCAACTGTGGTGAGGGAACACAGAGACTCATGCAGGAACACAAGTAAGATGATATCACATACAATCACAACCTCTATTTCACATCTGCCAGAATATAAACTCTGTAACCAGGCCTATTTCTGTTGTCAGGTTGAAAGCTGCTCGGTTGGACAACATTTTCCTCACTAGAATGAGCTGGGAAAACGTTGGAGGATTATCAGGTGGGCCATTTTATCTGCCTATAATTGTCCATTTGGACTGCCTGTTTTACTTGTCTTCAAATCTGTTTGCATGTTATTTTATGATTTTAATAAAGTCTCACCTACTCTGAATCTGTGCATTGTGATGTAGGAATGATATTAACCCTTAAAGACACTGGTGTTCCTGAGTGTGTTCTCTCCGGACCACCTCAACTGGTGAGTTTGTGATTATCACATCCCGCATGTCTGTTTGCCTAATTCTTGATGTATCTGTGTGTGGGCTTGTATGTTTCGTCTAATCATATACATTTATTGGTCTTTGCTCACTAAAGGAAAGATTTGTGGAGGCTATCCGAGTGTTTTCTGGCCCGCTGGATGAAATCAAGCTAGGTATACTTTTCAAACCATTCCCAACAGTTTCCAGTTCCTGGTTCACACTCGGAACACTATGTCAAATTTGGTGTCTCTCTTCTTTTCACCCATAGCTGTTCGACCATACACTGAGGAAACATACACAGATCAAACCATGACGGTTTATCAAGTACCAATATTCGGTGAGTGTACGCTGTCACCTTCTATTTGACAGAGTCTAAACATTTTGACTCACAGTTTACAATTTTTGTATACTCTCACCCTAGCCCAGACAACAGCAGATGCAGCGAAACAGTCTCCCAGCTTGGGGAGGAGCAGCCCAAACAGCAGTCCCCAGCAGGCTCAGAGGAGAGAGCTGTGGAGGCCGGAGGATTCTGGCTGCCACAGGGAAAGGTCTAGAAGTCCAGGTGTGGTATAGAGCATGCAGCTTTTTAGGAAATCTGTAAGTTTTATTTCTTCACAGTTGTGTCTAACCTTTTCATTGTTAATATTGCAGATAATGTTAGAGCCACAAGAGATCCTTCCTTAGTGGTTTCATTTGTTTGCAAGGTAACGTGGATCAATTATTTAGTTAGTAGTTTCACTGTGCAGATATAATCTTGCTAATGGTCATGTTTTGTTTTACAGCTTCATCCCAAAAAGGGAAATTTCTTGGTTGCGAAAGCAAAGGAACTTGGATTGCCTGTGTAAGTCGATGTTTATGTCAAAATGTTGTGATTCTTCTTAAACGAGCCATTGACTCTAATGTATGTTCCCCCACAGTGGAACAGCAGCCATAGGCCCTCTTATCGCAGCGTTGAAGGATGGGAAAAGTGTCACCTTTGATGGAAGACAGGTACTGTGTTTCATAGCATATAGTTACCTTTACAATCTTAGTCCGTTTATGTGTATTTCCTGTTGCGTTAATGCAGCATGATTGTATTGCAGATTCATCCTGAAGAGGTGTGCACCACCACCGACCCGGGCCCGCTCTTCATCGTGGTGGAGTGTCCTTCCCAAGACTTTGTTCAAGCTATTTCCACCAATCAACAGCTTGGAAGGTACTAACTTCACTAACGTCAACCAGTCAGTGTGCTGGGAACCCTAAACCCTGGCACCTTTTCTGCACCTAAAGTAATTGCTATTAGAGATGCACCGATTGCAGTTTTCTTGGCCGATTCCGATTTCCGATTTTTTTAAAGTCTGACCTGCCGGTTCCGATTTTGGCCGATTCCGGTTTTCTTTCTAAGAGCTACAATTTACA
>JAVQIZ010231556.1:0-19841 GCA_036023535.2 Galaxias brevipinnis | reverse complement strand
ACGCAAACACGGGGAGAACACGCAAACTCCACACAGAAAGGCCCTTGGGCCAGGTGGGGATTGAACCCAGGACCTTCTTGCTGTGAGGCCACAGTGCTACCCACTGAGCCACCGTGCTGTCCAAAAACACGCAGGTTAATTGGTGTCTTTAAATTGTCCGTGGGTGTGAATGTGAGTGTGAGTTGCTGTCTGTCCCTATGTGTCCAGCCCCCCCGCGACCCTGCATAGGATAAGCGGTATAGCTAATGGATGGATGGATGGATGGATTCTCCTAAAGGCATACTTTTCCCTCTATGTCAGTTAATTCAACTCTGCTTTCTTGATCAACATTTTTACTTGCTATGTCCATATAAATCTATCTATCTATATGAAAGGGTTCAAGACACGAGCTGACACAAGCTGTCTTGACCTTTACTAACACGTTACTATACTATTCTACAAAGAGTTCTTACACTGTTTCATTGAAGGGCTGTCTGGTTCCAAGCATAAATCAATCATGGGAGTCACGTTCATGTGCCAATGTGAAACTAAGTTAACTAAGTACAGTTTATGGATAAAGTGCCTTTCAATACCAGAGTTACAAGCTGCTGTACAACGTAAAAACATGAAATGTAAAAAAAATAAAATGACAAAGAAATGTAAAAACATAAAAACATAAAATGGCAAAGAAAGGACCTTTAAAACTGCCCAAAAGATAAAAGTCTAAAACGCACATTACAAAACAAAGTGTCTAAGGTAAAGAAGTGTTTTAGGGGGTGGGATCTTGTAAACGAATAATCCTTTCACCTCACCAACAGCAACAGTTGTAGCTACATGAGCGGAGATGGAATGGTGTGTGTGGGATGTGGATGTCAGCAAAGGCAGGGAGGGAGTAAATCTGTATAGAGCCAAGATGCGGACGTCGGGAGAAGAGACGGCCACACGACGCCTCGTGTTCTGTTCACATGTGGGAACACATTTGCATTAATGAACATGTTCAAGCTGTGTTGCCTAACACAATTAGCCCCTTGCCTTGGCATTTGTTTTAGGCACACACGCGCACACATAACATACATACAGGGACACACAAGTGCAGAAACAAACATTGTGATGCTTTCTATCACATCTCGGGGGGCAAGGACTTGTGGTGGATTACTGTTCTCATTAACACCTCTCATAATTCTTGATAAAGGACATGTTGTGGCATGGTGATTCACATATGTCTGAAGCCATGATGATGATTCACATGTGCCAGGAGTTGGGAAACTATTTGTCCGTACCCAAACAAGTTCAGTCATCCCTGAAGCGTGTCAAGCTTGTTCTAAAAGGCACAGGTGTTTAGAGGTTCCACAGACCGGAGTGACACTTTGTAGTTCTACACTTTATAGAACCACAGTAGCCCCTAAAATACATTAATAGCACTGTGAACGTTTCTTGGTACAGTACTTTGGTATGAAAGTGAAAGAATCAAGTAGACACTGTGTTCACAATGAAGATGTTTTATTGATACGGAACTGCAAAACGTTCTGGGCTTTTTTTAAATGGAACCCATAATCAAGTCTAGTCAGTGCCACAATTTGAGGTCATGACTTGAGAGTTGGCATGTAAATATATATGTACTGTAAATACTTTTTTTTGTATTGCTACTCAAACATGCGTTGCCCAAAATCTTACATTATAAGATACAACTAATAGCAGTGACTACCTTTTCATCTTGAGGTGTTTGGAATACCACGTCCATTCAATATCATCAAAACCTCACCACAAAGATCAATAGATCACAGGCCACAGGCCATTTTGTCATGATTAGAAGGGGGATGGAGATAGATAGAGGAGAATGGAAGGGTGAAGGGCGGAGGGATGGATCAATGAGAGGGGCAAGAGAAGTGGCTCGAGGGTGAGGGAGGGATAGGGAGGAGTCTGATAAGAAGCAGCAAGGAAGGACATACGGTCAAAGCCACGAAGGGAGAGTTTTAATGGCACCTCTTTCATAGCTATTGACATGAATGTTGCCTTTTTGAAACAGTTGCTCTACAGGCCAGATAGGCCTTAATTGTGTTCTATACATAACACAAAACTTCAAACATATGTTCACAATGCTATATCAAACACTTAACTGACAGACGTTGTATGATTACTACTCATAAGATTGTTTCTCTTGTATGAGTTGATTCTCATTTCTTTAATAAACGCTTTTTCTTTGACACACAAGTCAGATCGGGCAACTGTTTACTGGACCATTGTTTCCCGACCCACTCGGCCGCACGACTGGGGCGCTGCAGCTGTGTTCCCATGGTAACAGAGCACGGCAAAGAGGGTAGGCACACGCAACGGTATAGCACAATCAATGAGATATTGTGACTCAGAGAAAAGGGTCCCTTAGTTTTACTATGGTGTTCTCCGAAATCAATACATTGATATAAGTTTTCCACAGTATTAAATCGAATGTGCAACAATTGTTCCATTATTCTTATAAGAGCTTAAGAACTCCCAAAGGTTTTGAGAGATCAATAATGAGAGCATAAAGACAATCCAAAGCACCTCAAAGCGGACTGGTACAACAAGAAACTAAATCTTACAATAAACAAATGTACAACTGATTCCCTTCTTGATATATGAGCCTGCCAAGTTCAGCCTTTGCCCAGAACCTTCTATGTTGTCCCTTTAGAAATTCAGAGTTAAAGTGTTTTCATGGAGTTCAGATGCAAAATGCCTCCTTGCTGACCTTACGTCCATGTCACCAGGGTAGCTGTAGTCATGGTTGGAGATCACTGGGATGCATACAACACTGAAGCACAGAGAGCAAAACAGCTCAGGTCCATTGACACATTTTCTTGCCACTATGTAGACTTTCCTACATGGAGAAAGCTAGTAGGTCTCATTTGGTCTGATAAGCCAATTATTACCCAATATTTTTATTTATAATTTTTTTATTTAACCTTTATTTAACCAGGAAAGATCCCATTGAGATTAATAATCTCTTTTGCAAGGGTGTCCTGGCCAAGATAGGCAGCAGCACAGAGTAAAACAAGTGATTACAAAGACAGACACGCAAAAACCACAACACTGAAAGAAATAACCAATGAACCAGCATAGTACAAGCCACATATCAAAAATGTTCAATTAAAAACATTTACACCCTAATGATTTACTCTCCCAGTCATTTAAAATGGATTTAAAAGCAGGAAGAGAAACCAAATCATTCAATTTAAAACGATAGTTAAAAATATTGTTTTTCTACTTTGCTGGTTTCCACCAGATTTAGCAAATTTGGATGTATTGGCAAAATAATTTTAGACGAAAATATATGAAAGAACCGTTAATAATTGGGACAAGAACAATAATCTGCTTGTACCCTTGTATTTGTTTATTGGGTGAGAGGAACAAAAGGCAATTTTGGTATCAACGTCAAATTCTATTGTATTTTCAGACTGAGTGCAAAGGATATTTGATAAATGCCAGATTGTGTATGTTATAAATTCATGCCATCTTGTGGTGGAATAATGCTACAATACCAGGATAAAAGTCTTAGTGAATTTATTAACAGTGGTTATATAATGTACTTACTGTCCTTCCTGCTCTATATGACAACAATGGTTCTGAGAAAGGCCTTTCTCCATTTGACATAGTAGTCACATTCTATCTCTTACTTTAAAAGGCTGGTGCTGTGGGCATCTTATTGGACAACCATAGATCACGAATCAGGAGTGTGCTTCTGAAAAGAAAATCTGAAAGCATGCCTTACTTACAAACTCAAACAAAACCCACATTTTCTTCACGTATGCATTAGGGGATAGTACAGAAGTAACTGGAAGTGAACTATAGCACACACAAAACACAGATCCTGTTGTAATGATATTTAATTCAAGGCTCTATCAACTCGTACAATATTTTTTGTCCCAAGCAGGCAAAGAGTAGTGGACCCAAGCACAGGTAATTGGTGAAAACATGTTCTTTAATGGCAAAAAATGTAGAAAGAGAAGCAGGCCCGTAAGATGGAAGAATGAACGAACAAGGGCAAACACAAGAGACAGGACTTAAACACCAAACCTAAAAGAACCAATCAAACACAAGAGACTTAAACACCAAACCTAAAAGAACCAATCAAACACAAGAACACAGAAGGACACATTTGATTTCCTTTCATTTTAATTATATAACAAATGAAACAACTGTCCATAATGCAAAATAGGACACATTGGGTAAAATTTGAAATCGTAGAGGTTATTATTAAAATTTCAGAGAGTAAAATTGACCATAGTTGCAGAAATATGCACATGACAAGAATACTGTTACGACTTTACTCTCGGCAACGCACTGCCAAGATTTAGCTGTTTACATTTATTTAAACTAGTCATATCCGTGCTGTCTTCCGGGATAAAAAATACAAAGCATAATCCAATGGTCTAAATATCTGCTTACGTTGCCAACCGCGCCCTATATATGCAATCACGCACATACTCCATGGAGTAAACAGCGACTTAACTAACACACATCATAATCATCGTTGTAGTACCGTTTAACACCCATTTGGATAATCAGAGTTTGTCAACTCAGACTTCCCTTGTTAACCCTGATTAGATTGGAGTGGTTTAACCTCCGTTCGTAGTATAGGCCCAAGGTTAGGATTTGGTGTGGGATCGGATGTATGTGTAAGTGTGTGTCTGAGTGTGAAAACAAAGTACATACAAACAAATCAGTTGCCAAGGAAAGAGGATCTTGCAGTGTTGATTTATACCCTTCCGAGCCCCACCTACTCAGGTGTGCTGCATTAAGGCCTCAGCTCCACCCACCCACCTCCTGTAACCAAAGGGGAAGAAAGACAAGACAAGATAAGGCCAATCCTTGGGCCATCACACAGTGAACCTGCATTTATATGAATTAGCTAGTTGTACTGCTAGCAGTCCAAAGCATAATCTTGTTTCACCAATTGCAAAACTGTGCTTGAGTATCTCCTTTGTTTTGTTAAAATTCCTGTAGAATGTTGAGGGTAAGTAAATTAGATTTATATCTACACATACTGTATATACACTGATCAGCCATACACTGATCAGCCATAACATTAAAGTCACTGACAGGTGATGTGAATAACATCATCTCATTACAATGACACCTGTCAAGGGGTGGGATATATTAGGCAGTAAGTGAACGGTCAGTTTTTGAAGTTGATGTGTTGGAAGCAGGAAAAATGGGCAAGCGTAAGGACCTGAGCGACTTTGACAAAGGCCAAATTGTGATGGCTAGATGACTGGGTCAGAGCATCTCCAAAACTCCAGGTCTTGTGGGATGTTCCAGATATGCAGTGGTTAGTATCTACCAAAAGTGGCCCAAGGAAGGACAGCCGGTGAACCGAGGACAGGGTCATGGGCGTCCAAGGCTCATTGTGGGGAGTAAAGGCTAACCCGTCTGGTCTGATCCCACAGAAGAGCTACTGTAGCACAAATTTCTGAAAAAGTTAATGCTGGCTATGGTTCAAAGGTGTCAGAACACACAGTGCAGTGCAGCTTGCTGTGCATGGGGCCCATGCATACCCTGTCCTCCGCTGAAAGCACCTACAACGGACACGTGAGCATCAGAACTGGACCATGGAGCAATGGAAGAAGGTGGCATGACAAAGAGTTCAAAGTGTTGGCTTGGCCTCCTAATTCTCCAGATCTCAATCCGATCAACATTCTGTGGGACGTACTGGAACAACAAGTCCGATTGGAGACTCCACCTCGCAACTTACGAGAAGTCTTGGTGCCAGATACCACAGGACACCTTCAGAGGTCTTGTGGAGTCCATGCCTCGACGGGTCAGAGCTGTTTTGTCAGCATGAGGGGTACCTACACAATGTTAGGCAGGTGGTTTTAGTGTTTTGGCTGATCTGTGTGTATACATACTATAAACAATTACAAATCATGTCATCTGTATACGTATATGATTGTAATTGTTTATAGTGACTTTTTATAAAATGGAAATATGGGGGTAGTTAATCACAGACAAATTATTATCATTATTTATTTTATTTTAATATTAAAATATTTAAATCTATGCTAGATGTGCAATGAAATCTCCCCCATACTCATACAGTCTAATGAAAAGATTACAAGAAGAGACAAGATTACAATCTACTGTTTGGAATTTACATTCATAGCAAGATAGCTCAACATTGAATTTGAATGTTTGACAATGGAAATCAAGCCTCAGAAATACAAATAGGTTTTCATACAATAGGTAATTCAAACCATGCATTTTTTATATTTAATAACTAAGATATGTTTGATCTATGCCCATTCAATAAAAGCACAGGAACATGATCTCTTTCCAGTTCAAAATGTACAAATTGGTCATAATCCCAAAACATATGGCCAACTTCTTGGGAAAAAAAAGTTAAAATTGTGATATGGCTGAATTTTTTTTTCATAACTTTGATTCTCATCTATACAGTTAAACGTTACCTGTGGTGATAGTAGCTTGGTGCAATTGTACCTCTGACCGCACCCTCAACTCAACCGTTCCCCCCTCCACAACACAGAATGGCAAATTTAACTAATTTCCTTGCACTTGACCTTGACTTATGTAAAGAAAATGTAATACGTGTTTTTAGAAACACAATCTTAAAGTTCTGCGTAACAGTGTGCTACTATTACTGTTATTTGTTACATTTAGCACAACAAATGCATAAAGGAGCAATACACAAGTTTAAATAAGAATTTGACAAAACAGGAAATACCAACACATCCTGTGAGGTTCAACTTTTGTTTAACTTTTGCTTTTTTTCTTCTCATCAGGCCTGTCCATATCTTCAGAGACTGACGGTACTTCTCTCTGAGATGACACAAAATATATGCAACAAATAAGAGGCAGCCAGGAGCTAATGTTTTCTCCCAGAAAAATCAGGTAGGTAAATATTACAAACAAATTTTTACATATGAACAACACGTTAATACAGCAATATAGAATAACACAATAGTTGGTGAAACTTACCACAGAATCTCCAGATGGGGGTTTGTCAAAAGAACAGGTCAGAAACTTGCGATACTCCTCTCGCACCTGGATGGCACACAAAAGTGTATCAACTTCAAGACAACAGGGTACATTCACAGCAGAAACATAACTCTGCTTTAATAATCTAAGTTGATGTTAATGAACAGCCTTAATTTAAATTATAAATGTTTTTTGTATTGGAAACAACAGTAACACATGTAGACTGCTTCCAGCTTTAGTAATTTAAGAAGGTTATGACTGTTCAAAAACCATTAGACTCATTAGGGATTTAAATATATATCTTTGTCTATATCTATTGCTATATATCTATCCATCCCTAATTAATCTATAATGGTTTCACTTCAATATTCACTAAAACAAAAATATGCAGACCAATGAGGGAGCTATTTTAATGGGAAAAGCTGTACCTCCTTGTTGAGCAGACAGTGGACAATGTAGAGGAAGGTTCCTTGCTGTGAGTTAAGAAGGACAAATAGATACTGGAAGAACTTGTTGTTCTGATACAGGCCTAGAATCCAGGTACAGCCTAGAATCACAAACTGGGCCAGGATCTTGAAAACAATGATCCTAGGAAAAAGACAAATCACAGCAAACAAGTCAATCTATTGATCGTTAAACTGTTTTTTCTACTTGATCAACGAGACATATTTGAAGACAGTCCCGGACTAAAGACAGCCACCTAGTATCTGACGATGAGGAGACGCCACTCTTCATGTTGACCAAGGTAGGTCTCAGACTCCAGAGAGTGGCGCCAAACAAGACCCAGTTCATCTAGGAGGATAGGACGATACAGTTAGTACGTGTTTGATTGTGCTTTTGTGTTGTGATAAATACTAACACTTGAAATCTACTCACTGCAAGGAGAGCAATCACGGGTCCTGTTAATGCCCACACAAAGTTGTTTTGAGTTGTCAGCCAGCACCTGGAATACAGTGGTGATTCAGAGAGATACTGGCAATAACAGATGCTAAGAGAGAGTGAGAGGGTATGTGTGTGTTGATACCTACATTTGAGTGCCACCATAGCCAGAAGGCTTCACCCATGCAGATACACCCACAATCACCACAGGAATGCCGTAGCCAATCAGGCACAGCAATGGTTTGGGTAGGCCATCCCTCTGGATGACCTGCACCTTGGAGAGCCTACGAACGAGTAGGTGAAGCTGTAGTGCCTCCAGCAGCATCCACGCAAAGCTGCCCACAACCAGGAAGTGCAGCAGACCAGCCATGACTGTGCAGACAAGCTGTGCACAAACCATACAATTGAAATGGCTGACTTCTAATAGTGCGACCATAGTGGAGAAGTTTACATTCACTCTATAACTTTGCGAGGTACCTCATATGTTACATTTAGTAAAGCACATGAATGAGCCCTGGAGGTTTATCTGAAAAAAGGGTCTTGCAATTTAAGGGAGGAATGATTTTGTGGAAAGAGCATCAGTTACTGTTATTTTAAGTCATTGTTTTTACAATCAAACCAATACCTTGCGGCCAACGTAGTATGTATTAAATAGCAGCAGTAGGTGGGTCAATGAGAGGCAGATGCAAAGGTGGAGGCGGGCTGTGTTGTTGATTTTTGGGTTCCAACTACACAGGAGGAATGTAAGAATGGCCAGAGCAAAAAAGACGAGGCCAATACAGACTAACACTCGGTTAAGCCATTCCAAAAATGGGTCAGCTGCCGGAGGCTGAAAAAGACAGAGGCACACCAGGTTACAAGGAAAAATGAGCATTTATACAGTCTCTTTTGGTTTTCATTCTCCCTATGGAATGATATAAGATATTTTCTAAATAATAATAATAATAAGAAGAAAAACAAATATTTTCCAAAGGTGGATAGTGGACTTACTCAGTGGACACTAACTTACATTTACTTGGAGAAGATACATTGTAGGAAAACAACCAACAAAAACATTGCTTTTTTCTTCTTTTTGTTTGCCTCTGGTGGCTTGGCTAATTAGTCCTACTGTATGCTGGTTATCCAAATCACTCACCACTTCCTGAAACCCTAACCAATACCTTGTTTCAATAGCATCTGATATACTTGGGTAATGCATATGATATGCAGATTTGTTTATTTCCTTAACTCTAAACACATAACTGTATTCCTCTTTAGCATGATAAAATGTTAGGCACATTCACTTACTACCTAACTCACACAAGAAATACTGCTCACCACACACACACACACACACACACACACACACACACACACACACAATACCTCCCCAATCTGCAGGATGAGGGCAAAGGTGGAGAGGTGAGAGCAGCTGCACACTGTGTGGTTCTCATCAGAAAAGGCAACCCAACAGCCCTCCACTGACCAGCGCATTGTATCTCCTTGCTGTTGTCCTGCAACCCCCTGCTGCTGACTAACAGCTTGCCAGTACACGCAGGTTACCATACCTGAATCTGGTAACCTCTGAGAACATATAGTAGATATGTTAGACACGTGGCTGGATGGATGTGGAGGTAATAACTTACGAGGTGAGTGGATGAGTGCTACCTTTTTGTGGTAAATGGTGAAGTTCACTGGCTCAGAGAGCTGGGTGTTGTTGGTTCTGGGCAGAACTGCAGTGAGGACATCTGAGTACATCTCGGTGTAGTTCTCCGATTGAAAGTACTTCTGGGTCAAAAGATCCTCCATCCCTCTGACTGACATGAAGACAGCTGTTGCAGAACCTATAGGTACAGAATTGAGACAGAAAACATCCTATAACATCTCAAAACCATAAGGTTGGTTCACTATTTCAATGTCACCATCATCACAATAACTCAGGTTATAAGGAGCCACTCATCAATGTTATTTCTCATAATCATCTCACCATTGTTGTTTTTGGCCAGAGACTGCAGGTTGATTTCCATGGTATTTCCCATAGCAAATAAAGGAGTGCTATTTCCATGGTTAGCCTTGGGACCAACAGCTTGGACACTGATTTCTAAACCACAGAAGATTCCAGTTCAATATGCTGTTATCAACTAAATCGCTCGTAAAAGTGAGTCCAGGATGTTGGGATACTCATTCCCTCCCTAAGTCAGTTGTCAGACCAAACATTTTACAAGGGCCCCACTAGGTTTAATATTGAGAAGCAGGTGGTAAGGAGAAGAAATAGTCACAAACACCTGCTTCTTATAAAGACATAGGTGTCACGCCTTATTGTTACTAACATAACTTTAAATTCTTTCCCAAATCATAATCGCAATATAAATGTAAATACTTTTTTAATATGTTTTTCACAGTAGCCTACAACTTAAAATATTTGCTAGGATAACAGTACTTAGAAAAATCATATTTTGGACCATTTCTGAATTTGTGGAAAAAGCACCAAAATGGTAGGTCAAAGTTATTGAGTTAGACACTGATTTAGACACAAGTGCTTCTTTCTATGCACAGGAAGTGCCAGCGACCAAAACACAGTTGGACCACGATACTGGTCTGGGGTCTGATATTCCTGCTTCTTCTCCCACCCTAAATAAAACTCCAAAAATCTGTAATGTCAAGTAGTGTGGTTTTAATTGTGACTTTTAAAGGCTCTGTAAAAACGATATAAAAAGGTTGTTTGCTTTTGCACTGTTGGCATTGGGGTTTGTGTAACCTTTCAAACTAAATTTATGAAACACTTAATAAAGTGTATTTTATTAATACTTAGAAGTGATACTTTATACTACTAAGAAATTATGTTGGAACTATGATCAAACTCAGTATTTCAATTGTGCAACAAAAAGTTAAATATCTATGGGGTGGCTACACTTACGTGGACCTATAATGGGCAACAAGAAGCTAATCAAAGCTGTTAAAGACTCCCTGTTTCTTTTCTTACCCATTGTGTCAGTCTGTACGGTTAGGTTGGTGTTATTCAGAGTTGGCTTGATCATGGCTGAAACCAGACGTTCTGAAATCTGCAGGACCATACTACCAGTCACTCCATCTCCACCTCTAACACTCACTTGAGCCGCTGGCTTGGAGCCATTTCCAACCCCAGAAACTTCCTGCAAGGGTTTTTGTAGAGTTAGTACATTTCTGAAAATAAATGGACAGACTGAGAGATGAAAGAATTATCTAGGAGAATGATTTAAACAAAATAAGACAGAAAATGCAAATATTTGATTAAAAAAGCAAAGAGTGTTCATACCAGAGCTGCATTAATGCTGTTTGTCACTGTCTGAGGAGAAAATACACCACAAAGGTTGTCAGTTTTAGGAGAGACAGCATTGTGGTGTTATTTTTGTTTTAATAATTGTCAATGTACACTAAATGAAAATGCTGCAGAGTTAGCTTTACTGACCCCTTCTGGTAGGAAATGGTCAGAGTTGTTTTGTAACTGCTGATTTGTAATTTTAAGAAAAGTAATCTCCTTGGTTTGGCCCTGCAACAAATACAAATAATTACTTGTTATACTGAAAGATATCTGCAGTTTTTGGCTAAACCTGAACTATGACCTGATTTGTTAGGAATATCTTTAAACAACAATGTCTCAAATTATGATGAGTACAATGCATTTAGATTCATTTTAAAGCCAATATTATTAATACTCACCTCTGGAGGCACAATAGCTTTCAGAATTGCTGTAACACCTGTTGGTTTGCAGTAAAACAAAAATGAGAATATATATATTTAATGTGAACTGTATGTTGATGCTGTATCTGCAAAGCACTTAAAAAACTATCAGTTCACAAGGTGGGTAGCCCTTACTTTGACAGACTGAGATGCCCATCTGCCAGATGACCCCAGTGGTGGGGAAGAATCCGTCAAGACATGAGCAGTGGAAGGTCCCCGGTACGTTAGTACACAGAGAGTGGGGACCACACAGACCTGGTGTCTCTGCACACTCGTTTATGTCTGTAGATGAAGGAACAAATAAAAGAGATCAGAGAAAACAATGATTCAGAAACCATAACTCCAGATTTTGAGTGTTCACCTTTCAGAATTGTATGTAAAATAAATTATAATTGTGTAATGACACAACACACACACACACACACACACACACAAACACTTGGTTCAAACCAGTCAGCTAACCTTTGCATGGGTTAGCAAAACCGGCAATGACGTCTGGGTTGTCCGTTGTATAACCATCATAACAGGTACAAAAGTAAGCACCAATAGTATTGGTGCAATTGGCAGCAGGACCACAAATTATTTCAACTTTTGTACACTCGTCAAGGTCTGAAAAGTAATAGAAAATATGGTTAGAAAAATGTATTTATGATTTTTAAAACTGAAACTCAGCCAAAGAAAGGTTGCATATTGTTGATATCGATGTGATTTGATATCAGTGTGTTTGCAATGTTTGGACCTACACTTCATGTATTTCTGTTGCGTTTAATTAGTCAGATCAAGGTGGGATTCACTTCTCCCTCCCTCTTGAAATGGGCTAGCAAGTGCTTGCTTGAGATGGGCATTTGGGTTCTATTTAGTGAGAACAGAAGGGTTTGCCAACTTGCTACCCTGCCATGCATTCTGTACGATTTTTATGGCCACTCTGATTGGGGTTCAGTGGAGCCCTAGAGCCACCTAAAATGGTTTGTGACCCCTTTCCAAACTGATAGACAGACAAAAGTTAACAAAAAGCCCTGTGAGCTTCAGAGATGTCTTTTGATTTGTGTGTGCCTCAAAAACACTTGTGCTGATAACCTCACACCAATAGCAAGGGTTACGAGTTGATAAGACTGTGCATGTAAAAGTGAGACATAATTCTTACGTGCAGCAGTAAGACATTGATCAGTAGCCACAGAAAGTGTTAGGTTGCATTGTGCCTGGTTAGTTCTGACCTAAATACATTGAAACATTTGAAAAGACAATTGAAAATGTGACAGGGGGTAACAAATTTTTCTAAGAACTGTACCTTTACAGATGTTGACCACACTGGGTGCTGTGGTTGGTTTGGCTGGTTCAAAGCCTTGATCACAGGCACAGGTGTAGGCTCCAGGCGTATTGGCGCAGTTGGAATAAGGACCACAGATTGTGTCATTCAAACACTCGTCAATATCTGTGGAGATTAATTGAGGGTTATCACCAGGTTAAGTGGCCTTTATAGGATATAATACAGGGTCTAAACAACTCTCAGTGTGTGAAACAGTGTCTGCTTTACAATTTTTTAACAATAATTTTAGTTAACAAAACGTTCACAACCCAATTGTTTTTCTTGCAACATTACAGAATTTGAGAAACTCTGCTTATCTCAGGAATTTTAAAAAGTTGCTCTTCTTTTAGTTCAAATGTTTGAAAAATACATAAATAATTGCTTTGACATGGACACCTTGACATGGTGAAGATGCATCTGGTGGAAGTCTGTAGCCAGAATTGCAGGTACATCTGTAGCTCCCAATTGAGTTCAGACATTGTCCGTTGTCACCACAGATGTTTGGAAAACACTCGTTGATATCTACGGGGAGGGGAAAAGACGTCTTTATAGTAATGTAACAAGGGTTTCGGTTCAAAAATGTAACCCTCAAACAAGAACAGTTAATATAAAAGTAGAATAGTTAGATCAGATAAGGAAAGCCCACTAAAGGATAACATCATGCACTCATATTAATAATTTACATAATTATGAATTGCCTCTGCTTGATATTAACTTAAATTCACCTTACAGTTGTTGGGTAAAAAATATTTGGTGGCAACTCAGGGCTGACTAAGTATTGGACCAACTTGATCCAGCATAGTACAGTTATCATGGGTGTAATTTGGATTTCAAAGGTGACACAGTTTGTACAGATCCAAATCCTCAAAAGGAAAACAAAAAAAGTGTGTGGGGGTGGGATGGGGGGGGGGGTTCAATGCTGCCTTCTGAAAAAGGAAATTACAACCCTGACAGTAATACTAAATACTAAACAGCGTCTGATGAAAGATTTGATCCAATTGTAAATTGGGATCGCATTGTTTGGTTACAAAAACCAAGCACTGCGTACATGTCACAATCTCACCAATGTATGTCCCTATGCAGCTGGTTTATTAAAATAACAGTGCTATGATATAACATCCCATCTTGGAAATTATATTTCATGCACACATTTTTAGCTGCTTTAATGCACACAATGCTCCTTGAAGGGACTGTTTAGACGATGTGCATGGTGTGTCATACTTAAACCTGTGGATTAATGCATATTCAACACAGTTTGTAATGGCATACCTATAAACATACTCAGAGATCAGAGAGCATAGACTGCAAATTTAAATATTTTTGTCAGCATATTTTTCCACACAGAAAAGGGCATTGTGCATGTGTATCAGTACCTATGCAGTTAGGTGAATGGATGGATGTACTATATGGTTTAAAACCCATTTGACAGGAACAGTTGTAGGATCCAGGTGTGTTTGTACAATTCGAATATACACCACAGGTAGTTGGGGTCACCACACACTCATCTATGTCTGTAGGTTGAGAAACAATTTGAGTTCACAGGTAGGCTGAAATTACAAAAAGAGTATCAGTATGAACCAAAGATTGTAGTCGTCTACTTTTATAAATCATTATGACTTGTTGTTTTAGGCTTGCCTACATTGTTGTAAAACATTCCAATCCCCATGCTTACGATGAATAAAACACGTTGATTGACCCAAACATTGGATATAAATGTTTTTCTCACAAAGGCCACTTCTTCACATGGGTATCATCTTGGCGTGTGTGTGACGTACTAGTAATTGCCATGAATACTAGTAGTACTGCCCACTACAATTTAAGATCTAAATTGATTAAACAACAACTAGATTAATCTTACAAAGTGGCGCTTCAACAGTTTTCCCTTTCTATACCTTCACAGCCGTATGAATCGTCGGAAGGGAGGTGTTGAGCTGGAATTTTGTATCCAGAAACACATGCACAGTCCCCAAGTGAGCCACACACAGCCAAAGGACCACAGGAACCACTAACGCAGACAGTGTGATCTAGAATGAAATCGCACACACATACATCATGCTTCGACAAAACCAGTTTATCTTCAGACTTAGAAAACATTGGTGGGTTATTTGTGTTGTTATTCATCAATCAGGTGGTAAAATGTATCTACTGTACCAACATGGGGGAAAAAAGTAAGTTCTGACTGATGACAGCTTTTTACTCACATGTCACATAAGCCGCGTTGCTAATGCCAGGTCGTTTCAGCTGGTAAACATAGAATCCTCCAGGGCATAGGGCCACTTTGATACTGACATCATAAAAGTACCAGAAATAAACCCTTGCTGTTACTACTGTAGGAGTAGTAGAGTACTGAATTGTGGGAAGCGAATTGATCAGATAAATTGGATTTGTTGTGCCACCATAATTCAATCCGATATAGTCTGTAAGGATTCGGTTTCCACCTATCCCTGTGAGGCGCCACCAGGTCAAATTGCCGTTCATGAATCCATCGTCCATGGGAAAGCCAGGGAAGGTTTGGGCAGTGAAGCCTCTATTGCGCCATGGGTCTGACAAGTTTTGGTAGACATCACAGGGCCCTGTGTTTCATAGTAGCCTGTGTTAACTTTGTCTATGACTGTCACTGTTACATAGCTAATCATCAGTTACATTTTCCCTGTGCCTCTATCTAGCACAGACTACTGAAATAAGAACCAAAACTTTTTTAACACAAACCTATATTCACACACACACACACACACACACACACACACACACAATAAGTCTCTAAACAGTATATTCACACATAGTTTATTTAATTTTAGTAGATTGTAATAAACGGCAGTACACACCTGTAGAGCCTAGGTGTACATGAATAAATAAGGAGCCTGAAAGAAAAGAGAAGACAGAAAGTGAAGTCATCTATAGTACACAAACATACTTACATGTGGAGTGGTCAAAAATGCAAGTCACTCTAGCAATTCAGTTAGTCAGTTATTGCCTTTGATTTGCTTGTACAATTCACCATATATGAATTTGAGGGAAACAACTCTAGTGCAGCGTTTCCTAACCATTTCCAACCCACGGCACTGTCGCATAAATGTTTTTATTTTGTGGCACACCCCAGATGTAAAACTGAATCAAACTTAATACAAAAGATTTCTTTATCTTTCCCAAATGTGACTTTCCCAAAATTCCACGACACATCTGAGGATGTGTGACGGCACAACGGTTGGGAACCGCTGCTCTAGAACATTCAATGTTAAATATTAAATATTTAGCTTTTACAATAATTAAATTTATTGGAATACAAAGATTGGTAGGTAAATACATTTTCCCAATTTGAACATAATTGTCAACGGACTTACCCAGGAGAAGTGGCAGGGCACAATATCTCATCCTGTCAGGTTCTACCCTCAAACTCTCAATACATCAATCCTCACTCTGTCTGACCCATACATCTTCACATTTGCACAGCATCCAAAATCTGTTTTTAGAGGGTTTGAGACTAATGCAAATGCATTTCAAGAAAAAAAAACACAGGCAAAACTACAATATGGCTTGGTGAGTTGGGAGTAAAAGGCATGGTTGCTAGCCCATTTTAATTTAAGGTTCTTACCTTGGTGTGGACAAGCTAAACTACAACAGTGTATATTAACATGTATTTTTAACAGTATCAGGAGAAAGAAACCTAGTGGTCAGTAACTTTATCATACTCATAATCATTAATAAACGTAGGTTATCCCCAACAGGCAATTGAAATGGCAGGCAAAAGCAAAGCAGTAGCAAGATTCAGTCATTTCAAGTCCAAAGTTTTCTATGCTCAGTGCTGTACTGGTTTTGAAAGTCTTAATGTACCAATGTTTGTCTCCGGGTTAGATACTCTTTCATGAAGAGACTATTGAACCTATGTGCAAAGGATATTTTTGTTTATTTATTCATCAACAACCTTTAGTTAACCAGGAAAGAGCCAATGTTGCAGTTTCAAAGGATGCTTCCAAGTTTTAGAAAATAAAAACACTTTTTTGTTTCATTAAAATGTTATTGATAATTATCTTAAGTTTGTCACATAGCGTAGGCATGAAGTTGCATGTAGAAAACTTGTGAGGTAAATTCATACACTATTCAAATAGAAACATCTTATATACTGTAGCATGGTATTGGTTCATTTAAAGATTGGTTGAGGTTACAGAGTTGGCTTTCCTGTAGATTGTCTTGTATCTCAGGCAGTGAGGCTTTAAGTTGGGTTCATGTGGTCAAAGGGGGTATATAGAGAGTACACAGAAATATTCTATTCTAACAGGGTTTTCAGTATGGTGAGTTTTGGTCAGAGGGTCTCTGAAGCCCCAAATTGTAAAAAAAAAAATCTCTATTCCCTTGAAAAAATTGCAGGTACATTTGAAAATGTTTACATAATTGTTTTGCCAAAAGAATCACATTTACAAACTTTAATAGCCTTAATTAATATTTGGAATTGGGTTAGAACTGCAATAATTTCATTGTGCCCTTGCTTTTCATTATTGGGGGATGACAAAAAAAATGTATTCTGGTATAAACAACATAACTTCTATCTATCTGTATGGTTCTGAGACTGAAACCAGTGTTAGGTAGACAGACTTTGAAAACAAGTCGTGATGAGACTGACGTCAAATTGTGACAGGATTACCCTTTGGCGAGACTGACTTTGCATACAGCCATACCTCCATGCTCAGAACAACATGGAGTGTTCCCCACAACAGCTGGACTGACTGGTGGAGCATCACCTCTACTTTGATCTGATATAATTTGAATAAGCTATTACTTATTAAAATATTACTCTGCAACATAGCTACAAATCCAATCACATCAGAGAATGTGCTTCTGATAAACAATGTCACACTTAAATACCCAAAACATAACATAACTTTAATCTAAATCCTTCATACATTCCTTTTTGAATGAGTTAAGTGGCTGTACAGAAGTAATGGTAAGTGAACTATAGCACCCAGACGCTTTTACAGTTGTCTTTAAAAAGGCTCTGTATCCACGTGTACAATTTTATTAGTGCAGCAAACTAACAATACCTATCTTTGTCAATCTGAACAACCAGAGCGCATGCAAGTTGTTATTGGGGGGACTCCTGTATTTGTCAACGGATATACTCCTCCATCACCAACGGGAAAGGGATCACTGTAATGCCAAATTGTATCCTTCTTATCTTCCTCTACTTACACTTCCCTAACACCTACATTTTGCAGGTATATTACCAAGGTGGTAGGCCCAGCCCTGTGGTGTCCTTATTTTTTAACCTCCCAGCCCACTTTTTGTGCATACATGTTTAACATAGCTTTTTAGAGTTTCCATAAAAATCCCAACTCATTTTGGGATTGCAATTACAGTAGAAATATATGCAAGCACCGCTTCAAAATTAATCTGGCTATATAAAACAAATACAATTTAACCTTGGTACATCTAGACTCAAGTAATATGACACGGATGACACATTGAATTCCTGGAGACCCAACCACCACCAACTTATTTGCAAATTTTATAGTACGTGCTTAGTCAAGTAGTCACATTATTTTGCCGGTTGCTGCAGTGAAATGGTCATCTTACCTGCCTCATTGTGTACATGAAACCTGTTCGTAATCCACGATTTACATGTGATTTAGATAGAACTGTGGATGTTTCGCAAATTGTTTTCTTGCTAAATTGGGTCAACACAGTTTTTTTAACAAACAGCCAGGGTAAAACATGGCTTTCTCTTTTTGGTTCTGAGGTAAAAATATTTAAATTATAACAGAGATTTGTGCTTTGTGAACAACTTTTGTTTGTTTTTGTTGTCCTCTCAAAATCCAAAATGGTTCCTATGTTGGTTTTATTGAGAACAGCTCAACCATTAGTCTGTAATTGATCTCTAAAGGTATACTAAACTACAAGTCTCAAAAGCCTTCTAATCAATATACAGCCCTAAACTGAAAGATATGAATTTAATCCAAGAAACTGCAACATGATAAACTAATTATTATTAGCATTATTATAAAAAAAACAAGATGTTGTGGGGACAATTGAGATGTTGCAGTTTTCCAAGTTAGACCATCTTCTTTAAAGCCACTATTGGCAACTTTTTAATATTAACAGATTATCAATACATTTGTTCTGATAGCAAATTGTAATGTATATGGGAGAATAAAAAAAAAACGCTTCAAATCAGTCCTCTTGAAGTCTCAATATTTTGGCAGGATCATACAGGAACTCCCGTGAAACTGTGACAAATTGCTTTATCCCAGATAGCAGTGGACACTGGTCCGGATCCATCCTGAACTCTCCAGATGGGCATAGCAATCACACCCGCTCTGCGCCTTCGCGCCGAATGTGGCTGGAACCCTCTGATTGACAGTCATGATGATAAACTGGATTGCAATAGGCAATTATTACAACATACCTAATTTGGATTACGCCGCAACTGGCACTGGAAAGAATCTTTTTGCAACCGTGCCTGAGAACGTCTTCAGCATTATTGAGTACCCTCTTTCAAACATTACCATATTTATATGATTTAAAACTATGATTCACCTTTAGTAAAAGATTCATAGAGGCGCAGCAAGCGGCTACAGCATGGCTTAAGCCTGGGCAGCTGAGGAGAGCATGTGATTGGAAAATGCTTGCTGATGTCGGCCAACAACTGAGAGTCCCATCGGAGATTGCAACAACCAACTTAAGACCAGACCTATTACTCTGGTCCAACACACAGCAAATTGTTTATTTTATAGAGCTAACAGTCCCGTAGGAAGAAGCAATAGATGAGGCTTGGGGATCTGCGGCAAAGATTTGCGCCAGACCATAAAAGCTATATCAGATATAGCAGAAATTAGTAACCAGTGGCTGTGGCTGAAAAGGAAGGATCCTATATGGGCACAAAAGTAAATAACATCATGCTGAAAAACCAAGAAGTGGTTTAATCTCAGGACAAAGGTACAAAAGGTAAGTCTTTCCTGCAGAGCGTCATTTATCAAGCCTGCAGGAACAGAGTAGGGAAAGATTATCTTCTTTTCAG
>JAVQIZ010231548.1:0-10288 GCA_036023535.2 Galaxias brevipinnis | reverse complement strand
ACTGCCGCCTGGGTTTGCTACTCTGTTCTGCTGGTCTGTTCTACTATTCTGTGCTAAAAATCTGTTGTGCTGGTCTTTTCAGAGGGGGATTGAAGTATGAGTGCTCCCTGTCTCCGGATGACGTACCGGATATATGAAGCAGGGAGTGGAAATGTGTAGCAGACCCAACCATGACAAATTTGTTGTATAAATCAAATTTAATAAATGCTTTAAAGACGAAGAGCTTGTCTGACTGAAACAATGTATTGTAGGGTTAGGCGTTAGGTTAAAATTTTCAACCGTCCATCGTCTGCCCAGCAACCGGCAATTGCCGATATATTCGTGCAGGTATGTGCACAGCTTGCAATGGGGCAGAGAATTCCTCACACCACACGTAGCCTGACATCGCCAGATCAAAATGAGCATATGTGCCCAATTAGTTTGGCAAAGCCATGAAGGCTACTCCCAACATGCCATTTTAAGTGAATGCAATAATTTAGGAGCTTGTTGCAAAAAATAATATGAAGTCCCCTAACTGGGATTTTTTGCCGAAGGCTTTAACCCATAGCGTGTTGCGGCGCTTTTTGAAGGCTGAGGACGTCGCGCCTTTTTTAAATTTTTTTTTTAAAGTTTTTGCCTTGTTTCTATATGACAAAAGTTCCCATTCCTATTCGCGCATGCTGGCTTTGAATTGCGCGTTACAGGTTTATTATTTACCAAGTTGAATGCTGGAGGTATACCATAAAATTAACAAAAATCACCCTAAAATAGCAACCTGCGATGGACTCAGCCAATCGCCGATAGCCGGTATATTCGTCCAATCACCGAACCCTAGTATATTCATTTACATAATGGTGTCTTAATCAGTAGTAGGACTGCTCTGGTAGTTTTTCTGTTCCACCCTAAACACATTTTTCTTTAGCCAACAGAAGATCCCACCATCTACCTCCAGAAGAGATCTCTTACCAGCCCTTTGTTGCTCTTCGATAGGTCCCGCTGTCTTGTTGCCATTGGAACCACTCCCATCATCACATTTTCAAAGGAAGACCTCAGTAAAGGTCTGCTTTATCTGCTGGCTTACTACTACACCATGCATCTTACGTATCCAATGTGTGTGGCAACCCTCCTCTCAGTCATTCAGACAGAAATATTACAGGACGCTATCCATGAGAAAGACAACAGCCTCATACAAGAGAGCCATGGCAGAGTGGAAAGATTTTATTGGGAAGTAGAGCTGTTCGGGGGTACTAAGGTCATTTTCACAAAAACATACAATTGGGTGTTCCTCATCATTTGACATTAACATGAAAACTTACGGTTTAATCGCCTTACAGTGTTCTTGCACTTTCTAGGGCACAGGAATTAATATACAGGGAAAAATAACAGTGGACTAAATTATATCCATATTTATGTATTAAATGTCCACACATTTTTTTGTAGTGATCATAATTCATTTAGTTGAACTGTTTGAATAGCAATACATTTGCATATCAAAAGATGATAGTTCCAGTTTTCTGAAACTGACAATTAATTGTTCAAAACCCAACCATCATGTCATTTGAACTTTTACATGAATTATCCCTTGGTTCCATCCGTGTCTTTACCGTTACCCCAAATTACAGCAGGTGGCCATGTAGGAAGTGCCTAGATGTTGGGCGACTTTCCTGGCACTTCTTACTACAGAGCCATCTCCTGTAATTTGTGGATGTATAAGTTTCCTGGTGCTATACTAAACTTAAAGAGGTAAAGTTAAAGACATTCATTTTGGACAGGTCACGGTATGGACATAAAAAAATATGTAATTAATTAATTTACTTTGACAAAAAATATAAATATTGTTATTTTTCCCCCAAAATGTTATTCCTGTGCCCTAGAAAGTGCAATAACACTGTAAGGCCATTAAACTGTGTAAGCTTTCATGTTAACAATGTCATATGATGAGGAACACCAAATGGTACGGTTTTGTGAAAATGACCCACTAGGGATTTGTTAAATGTACTTTTGAGTAACATTTAGTTTATGGTGGGAGGGATTCATTTCTCTGTGTTGGACAGTTTAAATTATTTCTTTTTGGTTTATCCAATATAAAGTATCAATGTTTTTTTTTCCTTAATCATCAAAGCATATATTTTGCCACAAATGTACAGCAGCCCTGTAAAGTGGATTTAGTTAAATATTAATGTCAATTCATATAATTAAATAAATAATTTTTGACAATGTTAATTCTGTGTGCCTGATATTCATTTAGTGTAAATGTATAATCAGGGTGCGATTTGTGAAATATCCAGAGGGGGGAGGAGGGATTCAGACATCACGAGATAATAATCATAGTCAGTTTCAACCCACACAGAATTGCCGAAGGCGTGACCAAAGCCGTGGAAATCCTCCCATCAATTTGCACCCTGCATCATTTTAAGATGGAAAAGCTAACGATGACAGCTCTTGAATTGAGATGAATCATCTTGATTAGTAGCTCTGGTTTTGAGATCTTTTTACTCAAATTAAGAAAGAAACAAACATAAAAAATAATCGACAAGCTAGTTTTGAGTTTATTTGACTTAACACAGTGCTTGGAATGAGTGTTTTACTACTTATTTCAAGCGATTTCTCACTTTTCTAAAGCATAGATATTTTTTCTTGTTTCAAGAAATCTTACCAACTGTAATTATCTTACTGCACTGGCAGATAAATCCACTTGTTTCTAGTCTGTGTCTTCTCAAATCAAGTATTTATTTCTTATATTTAGATGGTTAATTTTTGCAGTGCAGTTACACTACCTAGATACACATGTAACAGTTACACTGCCTAGATATACACTACACTACATATAACAGTTACACTACCTAGATATACACTACACTACATATAACAGTTACACTACCTAGATATACATATAACAGTTACACTACCTAGATGTACATATAACAGTTACACTACCTAGGTATACATATAAAAGTTCTCTGAAGAACACGTGAACATGCACAGTACCACACATACACACACACACGCATACATGTTCATGCTATGTTCTGGGGGCACAAGGTCCTGCTTCCAGGGACACTACTGACATTCTATGGATCTGGTGAACACATATAAAAAATTTTTTTAATTTTAATCTATACCTCACTTGAAATCAAACAAATGAATTGAAAAAAGGTCAGATGACCACGCGGGGCCTGAGCAAGGTAAACAATTTGGGGACACGAGGAAAATCCTTATATGGTCATATGCAGTAAATTGCTCCTGGGGACAACTGTGTACAGTATGAAGTGTGTTTAATCTGAGGACTAAACATCTAGTCTCACACCTGAACTAGCTTTTCTCCTTTAATATCACTAATTACAACACAAATACAAAAGTCCCTTAGAAATAGAGTTTTGGATGACTCAATCTCAATGAAAGCATTATCCTCTGAATTGTATTTGGTAATCATCCCACTCGTAAATTATAATAAATATGAAAACATCATTACCATCACAACAAATCAATCCATTTTGCCCAGTTTTGATGGCAGTGTATTGATGCACAGGCAATAATAATCATAGTCCATGCAGCCAATTCTTTTAAGGTGAACAGTCAAGGTATGTGGGTCATACATTATTTGACAGTGTAACCATTTGGTTGTTGTGACATCAATATCAGTTTCATGTGCACATAGCCATAGCAATCGGTCACCTTTTCTGTAACAAAAGCAAGATTTGGGTAGTGTGATGTATCATTAAAAATCTGGAAAACTTTGCTGACATTTAGCAAAGCAAATATTTACCTGCACAACACAAGAAATAATCATACAGTTCATATGGTGACCTATGCTACTCAAATGACAGGAGTGATGTCCAATACTAGTAACCCAACAAACCAACCTGTGAGATATCAAACTCAATCCTATGTACAAGATTTGAATAGAAGACAATGATTGAACAGACTGCTCTTATCTGCCAGTAACGGCTTGCCTATGCATTATATCCATTTGAGGGCAGAAACACACAATATAGAACAACCAATCTGAGGATAATGATATCCCTAGTATATATTTGATGACACAGTAGAACATCTAAACTGGGGACATACACAAATACCACAGTTGAACATTTAAACTGGGGACGTACACAGTTACTACAGCAGAGCATCTAAACTGGGGACACAGTTACCACAGTAGAACTTCTAAACTGGGGATACACAGTTACCACAGTAGAACTTCTAAACTGGGGACATACATTCAAGGTAGCTCGACAGCTAGCTAATCTATCTATCTATCTAAACATCTAAACATGTTAAACAATTAGCATTCTAGTTAGCCCACTAGCAAGATAGATCTAGCTATCCAACTTGCTATATAGTTAGCTCACCATCAAAACTGGGGACATTTCCAGTTACCACAGTGTAACATCTAAACTGGGGACATCCAGTTACCACAGTAGAACCTTTAAACTGGGGACATACACAGCTATCACAGTAGCACTTCTGAACTGGGGACATACAAAGTTACCATGGTTAAACGTTTAAACTGGAGACAGAGGGGAGCTTTGTTTATATATATTTTAACTTATTTTGAAAAAGTCAAGTGAATTGAAATGCATTGCCTTAAAAACTGTTCAACCACTCCCATCATGCTAGTCTTCTGCTAATAATTAAGTATTAGCAATAAAACAGCTAGCTGATCACCATGATAATGACATACACCCAATTGTCTCCAAAAACACACAAGCCCCTAAGCTCACAACACAATATTAACCACCAACCATCTCTAAATTAATAACAAAAGAAGAGCCCAAACACAAATATAAAGCATATATCATTCACAGGCAAGCACAAAATATGAATTTTCCCATTTTCAGTGCCTGGGTCTCTCAAACGTCCGGTATTGCCAAAAGAGCAACCTTCTCAATAAAAATGCAGCTTAATGAAAACCCTTACCTTCCGAAGAACAGTCAATTGATAACCATCATGTAAAAACTTGAAGGTAATCCGTTCAATGTCTAGTTGTTTCAGCAACTTGTTAGCCACAAGCTAATTGCTCAATGCTAACCTTTTGGGTGCTGGTGTTAGTGCGTCTAAGAGATAGAAAAATAATTAGCATAAAACACCAGTCTTTGAAATGGCAAGTCTTGTGGGGTGCTCCCAGGCTCTGTCCGTGTAAGTTTGTCCCTGCTTGGTTGCCTCCTGCTCTGCTGTATCTATTGCCTGCTGGGACAAAATTATGAAACATTTCCATTAGCATTTCACGTCTTCCTCATGAAGATTTTAGTTGGAGGTATTAGGCTACAAGGCAATGGTTCTTACTTTGCATTTTTGAGCAGGTGCGGTGAAAAATTATTTTATGTAATTTTTTCTTTTTTCTGCCATGTTCTTCCAGCATAAAATGAAATCACTATGGTGTGACTGACTGGACAAACCTCATGTTAAATACACACATTGAGTGCCTTTCAGATGGTACAAGGTGTTGAAAAATGATTTTTTTCCATCGGTTCGTTGGACTACTTTTTTAATGTGTCCGTTACTTTGTTCCTCAACATTACCTTTCGTGAACCAGTTAGAACAAACAAAGAAAACTGTAAACGTTCTTTCAAACTCATATTCAAGCTCATATAATTTGTAATCTCAACATTTTAACCAACCCGCATTCAAATTAGTGGGACAGTTTCACTGTTACATGAATAGTCATGATTCCACATACAAGAAAATGTGTTAAAATGGCCATTGAAGTAACACATGGCTAAAATAAGCTACTGTTTAGGCAATAGTAATTAGATTTAACATAGCCTACAAAATAAGCAATATAAAGCCACAGAACAGTAAACCTTGTTCATTCAAAAATTTCAGTTTTGGTAATCACGACATGCCGGTATTCAAATGCGAGAGTATAGACCTGAAATAAGTTCATGTTATTGGGGCTATCGCCTTCGTTTAATGACAAAAAAGTTGCAATTGACTTGACATATAGAACTCAAATTTAAGCAATTTACAAAACAGGCTACTTTGACAAAACACTGCTTTTAACCCCTGTGTAGTACTGTATATTACAGAGGGGAGGTAGGTAACACGGAGACACATCTTGCATTGATATTTGACTGCAAACTGAAATTTTTGGCTTTGAGCAAAAGCTCTATACACTAGACAACGTTAGTTGTACACCTCCAAAAAATAAAGCCAAGTAATTAACGAAAAATGTGCATATGAACCGCAAATGTACTACATTATTAACTTACATTCCAACGTTTTTTCCAATGTATGAACAGATTGTCCTCCAACACCTTATCGCTAAGAAAGTATCTCAAAGGGGAGAGAATAAACTTCGAACAATAAAATGTGCGTCAGAGACTGGCAGAGCACTGAAAAAGCCATGCTATTCCTATTCAAAACACTCATGACTGCGCTTGAGATGGGGTGCTCTTGAATTTGAGGCCAAGAGAGGTGATAGAAACTTGAGGATGACGAGGAGATATTTTGGCAGCCAAAAATGTTATGTATTTTAAAATTGGAAGCTAAACATATTATACTTTCTGAAACATTTTAGGGAACCCAAAAAAACCCGTATTAACTGGTTATGTGGGTTTCTAATTAATGTTTGCGTTTCGGAACAGAAAAAACACGTTTCTGATTCTGTTTTGGTTCATAACCATTTCTCGTTCGTTTCTGTTTTTCGTTTCTGTTCTTTGAACCGTTTTTAAGCCCTGGATGGTGCTGCTAAGGAATACTACAGTACACTAGTTTCTACAATTGACTCATATTCAAACAGCGGCAGTCACTGAACGTCACTAACATGAACGTCACTAACATGAGTGAGCTGTAATTTAACACAGCAAAGATGATGACTGGTAACCATTAAACGTGTGTTTTATTGTATAGAGTGGTTGAAATAAAGATACGTTTAACACATCCTTTGTTTGACCTACTTACCGTAGGTCAGACACGTTGAAATACCAACTAGCTACTTCTTTGGTTGAACTGCAGGCTCTCTGTCCCTGGCATCCTCAATCTCACCTCAACCCCTAGGTCAAGCACAGAAACACTCCATGTCCAGGTTCCATACCCACTACTACAGCACATCAGGCAAGCGTTAGTCAGAAGGAACCCCACTCACAAAATGGAGTAGAATAGTCTATGGACCAGAAAGCTGCTAATAATAATATTAAAACGGTTTTGAAATTTTCCATTAAATGCTTCCATTACACATTTTACAGAACAGTACCTTGTGGCTTAGGTGTTGTCTCAAGATTCCTGGGTATTAGATGTTCGCTCTCTTCATTGAACTCCACACTATTTGAAAACCAAAGAATCTCATTTTAAAGGAACATAAATGGCGGCTGAGAAGAGGAGTTTTCCAGAGCAGGAGCTAGTGTTTCATGCCACGAGGTCATCTTAAGTTTGCACGTCACATTTCTCCCTCCCATATGAACTCGTCCCTCGTAGGCAACATGGACATTTTAAGGAATACACATTTTTGGCACATCAGGCAATCATACGTTATTTACATTTTACTGACAACAAGCTTATAGTCCTTGTGTTAACTCTGGAAATCAACCTAGTAGATTTTTTTGAAATCAACATTTACCTTGCAGCTCAGATGTGTCAAGCCCATCTGTCGAGTTTGGACAAGTCTCTTCATCAGGTAGCTCAACAAGGTCTGAAATCGACCACAAATAGCTCTTAGATAGGATTCTGGGCTGAAACGAGATTACACAAAATAAACTGCAACTCTGTAGATACCCATTTAAGGTGGGCTGACATTCATACATACCTGCCGGATTGAGGTTGATCTGGTCAAGGCTTTTCCCCTTGAATTCATTCAGCCTTCCCTGCTCCATTGCCATGAGCACCTTTGTGATTTTTGCCAGCTACAGAGTTCCCTCGGGTAACCTATAATATTTCCTGTATATGAGGATATCATGTCCCAAGAAATCTGCTAGTTGGTCCATTTCTGTATCGTTCAGAACTCTGGACATTGTGGATACATGCTTCCATAACTTTCTCGATGAGGGACATTCAGCATGCTGAGCTCCACACTCTTTTGCACAAAAGTGCAGGCAGTCTGATCCCCGGAATGCTGTTAAGCAGCCTGGTATAGCAAACATGTACTCATTCTCCTTGAGCACATCACATGAATCCCGTGTCTCCACAAGAAGCTCCATGGACTTGACCATTGTTGGAGACAGAAGTACTGAAACTTTTCTTGACCTCTTTCCACATATTTCTACTCGACTAAAATGTTGACGGAGGGCTTTTTCTACACTTGAGAGGGCGTCCGCAACATCTCCATGTAAGGCAGAGGTGTCTCTAGACAAAAAATGACGCCGCTTTCATCAGAAAGGCTTCTTCTTGGCTTCTTCGGTTGAAAACGATCGTCTGAGCTAGTGTGACCTTAGCCAGTTTTGCGCATGTCACACTCTTCGGTTCAACAGCAAGTTTGCTGGAATACATTCGTTGATGTTCCTAAGTATGTATGCAGCTTCTACACATCATCAGTAAATGGCAGGAGCTGAGGAGCATTGTATTTAATTTCTTCTAATGTCTTGTGAGCGTGGGCTGAAATGCACTTTCTCCATCGTGTCTTATGTACATGTTTGAAATCCTCCACTCTCTGAACCTTGGCTTTGTTTCCCGAGATCCTAGCTTCACAACTTAAAATGTCTGCAATCTTCTGAAGGCTCAGGCCAAGCTTCAAAGCTAGTGATGCTATTTTCAGGGTATTATTCTCGCTGTTAAAGCCAGAAACAGCTTTCCCTGCTCTGATTGTGTGGTGGAAGTTGGCTGGATCAAAGTAATCCTCTATCTCCATAAGAGGAGTCATCTGTCAACACTAGCCGCCCCAACTCACACATTTTCTGTCTTATCAATTCATGGTTGGCACGGTTGTGCCCCATTAAATTGAAATGCTGCTCTCCAAACTGAATGATGTATCGATCTTCTTTTACAATATTGGCAACTTCCTCTTGCTTCATATTGCTAAGCAGTTTCCACACACCTTTACTAAGTCCCTCTGGTACTGGTTGAGCACTCGCACATATAGACTGCACTTGTGTTCTCCCAGGTTTAACAGATATGTCATGGGACATCATTTCATGTTTCCACAGGAATTGTCTTTTGAACAGTCCTTGGCAGTTTGCACAGTGAAGAAACTCTTTAGGATTGGCATTTAGAGTGCTTAATTGTTTACAGGGTACAATGGCACCTTTGCCTTCTTTGATAACTTCTACATTATGTGCTCTGTCTCCTCTCTTTCTGGGACTATCCATTTGGAGCTTTCTCCCCCTTGAGTTTTTGGGAAAAGTCAGTGTTTTTGCAACTTCAGACTCCTTCCCATGAACAAGTTCCAGATGGCGGGCAATTCTTGATTGCGATTTGTGACAATAGAGGCAGTAGTGTCTTTTGTTATATATCCTGGACCCGTCTTCTTTCTTCAAAGAGTGCATGACCTTATATGAACTGGTGGATTGTCAGCGAAGTGTCAGATTCAGTATTTCTCTGTCTCTTATAGGTCTTAAGTGGGGGTTCGAGTTTACGTCTCCGTTTGGTAAGTGTCCCCTTTATTTCTTTGAAGCCTTCCATGCTACTTTCACTTTCACTCCCTGAACGTGGAACATATTCATCTTCCGTAATTTCTATGCTACTGATTGACTCAGAGTCATGTTCAGGCATTTTAGTTAAGTGATCATGTTTTCTTGCAGATCGCCTTTTTGTAGGCTTCTTTAGCGCTGGGGTGTCTTCAGAGTTACTGTCACTTCCACTCCATGGCCTTGGAAGATATTTGTCTTCACTCATTCCTATGCTACAGATTGATTCAGTTATGTCCAAGCATTTGTTTTGCAGGTTGGCCACGTTTGCGCGGCATTTCTTTACTAGAGGATACTTGGTCCTTCAACACAGTGGACAAGTAAGAACTACTCTAATGCTCCCTCTCTGGCTATTTTCATACAGGGTTACATCACTGCTTTCCATAGGTGATTCAGATTCATATCCAAGCATTTTTTTTGTAAGCTGAAATCGTAATTGCATAACAGAACAATTTAGTATCTCAAACATTATTATGTAATGCATCGTCAGATGCAACACATATTGTTACCGGAAAGTTATATTATTATTATTATGTGATGCATCGTCAGATGCAACACATATTGTTACCTGAAAGTCTTATTATTATTATTATTATTATTATTATTATTATTATTATTATTATTATTATTAGGCGTGTTTTTGCCCGCCTATCAAGTTCCGCAGTTTTGACCCAATCGATTCCATTCCAGTGCCCTCATGTCTTGGGTATTGCACTCCGTTGAACCAACATCCAGCTAACTGATCAGTTGACGTT
>JAVQIZ010231541.1:0-18436 GCA_036023535.2 Galaxias brevipinnis | reverse complement strand
ACTGGTTTAGCTCATATCTTCAAAACAGAACTTTCTCAGTCAACATAAGCAATTCCTCCTCTCCCCTCCCAACCTACTCTGTGGAGTTCCACAAGGTTCCATTCTGGACCCTGTCCTCTTCTCTATTTATATGTTGCCTATGAGTAAGATAATCCAAAAACACAACATCTCCTATCACTTTTACGCTGATGACACTCAGCTGTACCTTCCTCTAAAACCCAACTTTCAGTCTAATTTAAAATCTCTTATGGAATGCCTTGAGGACAGTAAATGCTGGATGGCTCACAATTTTCTCCAGTTAAATGACAACAAATCAGAAGTTGTTCTCTTTGGCCCCCCTAACTTTATTAACTGAATTACTAGTAATTTAGTTAATCTTTCCTCCTATTTAAAACCCCACTCCAAGAACCTTGGAGTGATTTTTAAATCTGCTTTTAAATTTGACAAGCAGATAAATGCAGTGGCAAAATCCAGTTTCTTTCAATTACGCACCCTGAAAAAAATAAAACCTTTCCTTTCACTGAAGGATTTGGAAAAGGTCATCCATGCTCTAGGGACCATATTTCCCCTTTCTTGGCCTCCCTTCATTGGCTTCCAGTTCACTATAGAATTGATTTCAAGATCCTGCTATTTGTCTACAAAGCATTGAACCAACTTGCCCCCTCCTACATCACAGATCTACTGAGACCATACACCACTCCCAGGCCTCTTAGGTCTTCTGAATTAGGACTACTGGCCATCCCACACTCCAAACTGAAGCTCAGAGGTGACCGCGCATTTGCTGTTACAGCCCCTAAATTATGGAACAGCCTTCCCTCTCTTATCAGATTTGCCCCTTCTGTTGATTCCTTCAAGTCTCAGCTCAAAACTAATTTCTTCTCATTAGCCTTTGCATCCTAGTGATTTTAGCTCATATATAGTATGTATATGTGTCACAACTGTTTTTAGTTTTTTGTTGTTATATTCTATATACTGTATCTGAATGTGTTGTACAGCACTTTGGTCAGCTCTGCCTGTTTTAAACGTGCTCTATAAATAAACATGATTTGATTTGATTTGATTTGTAAAAGGGTTTCTCAGTATAGTAGCCTTCCGATGCGGACTTATAATTGTACAGTAAGTAATTCAAAGTCCCAGCTGAAAGCGTTGAGTCGGCGTGATAAGCGGGTCGACACAGGAGCTCCCCAGTGTCCTGTCGGGGCTCATTCCTAGAGGCTGCCCCATACCATCTGGGCACTGCACCACTAGAGAAGCCTCCTGGATTACTAACTCTGGCCGTATTGCTTCAGTTATGCCAATCTCTGTGATCCGTTTTACGTCACCAACACAGCACTGTGCGTGCCCGGTCCCGAAAATAGAAGAAAAAAAGAACATGGGTAATGTGAGGTTTTACGGCGAAACGAGGTCAATCTGTTAGCATCCAACCTTAGGATTTGAATCAAATATGGAAGCCATTGTATTTGAAGGGGAGGCGTGCGTTGCCTCCTGCTGGATGAGCTTTGACATGACGCGGTGGTCGCCTCCTGGTTTTTGTCGTGCCGTCTTGTTTCCTATCTCCGTCTGCCTTCTCCTCGCCGTTTTTTTCTTCTTCCTGAATCGGTTTCTCTTTTTCATCCCTCGGTCCGGCACTATCCTGTAGGATCTGGACGGCGTGGACATCATGCTGGGCGTGTGCTCCAGTGGTCTCATGGTTTACAAGGACAAGCTGAGGATCAACCGTTTCCCCTGGCCCAAGGTCCTCAAGGTCTCCTACAAACGCAGCAGCTTCTTCATCAAAATACGCCCATCGGAGGTAAGCGTGCTGCTGTCCTGAAGCTCATGTCAATGTCGTGGAATTCCAATGGTAGATTTACACTAAATCTGGGTTTATTTTTTTGTGTGCTCTTTTAACAGCTGGAGCAGTATGAAAGCGCCATTGGCTTCAAACTGCCCAACTACAAGGCCTCCAAAAGGCTGTGGAAAGTCTGTGTAGAGCACCACACCTTCTTCAGGTAACAGACCTCTCTATCTGCATCATCTCACTCGCACATGTTTCTGGCCCACGTTTGCCTCGCGGCTGTCTCAAGACAAAAAGCCACCTTCGCGCCCTCTGTTCTGTGTGCAGGCTCACGTCCACCGAGGTGGCCACCACTCCCAGGAAGTTCCTGGCGCTGGGTTCCAAGTTCCGCTACAGTGGGCGCACCCAGGCCCAGACCCGGCAGGCTAGCTCCATGATCGCCAGACCAGCCCCCTCATTCCAGCGCTCCTCCAGCAAGAGGAACTCCCGCAGCCTAGATGGAGGTACAGTATCTTTGTTTTTAGATCTGGGTCTGTTTCTAAAAGTGTGTGTGTGTGTAAAATAAATAGATTGTGGAGAGAGTATCCTCTACTGCAGCCTTTGAAAGAGAGGAAACTAAAAGGATGACTGGTCCTGTGTAATGGATCCAGGAGCACGTCCACCCACCACTCCACCCCCCAGGTAGAGGGTGCTCTCCCTGTCTACATCCAGGCTCACGCTGCATCACTCTCTCTCTCTCTCTTTCTCTCTCCCTCCACTGCCCAGAGGCACTTTGTTCTCACACTGCACTTCCTGTTGGCTCATCTGGGACACTTGCTTATGTAACCTCCCCCCCAAGCCCGTTGAGCAGCTGTTTTTTCTTTTGATTTCTGCTGACAGCTCAGGGCAACCCAAGTCACTGATTAAGCATGTATTCCAGGCAGAGGCCTTCTCCATGACCCCCCAGGATGCTCACGGCCCATGTCTCTCGCCGTGCTTCCGCTCCCTCACCACTTAACCCCGGGACGGCCCTTTGGGAGTGGGTTCCGGAGACGCTTCTTCAGACCTTCCTACAGAGGCACGGCACCGTCCCTCTGTCCACAACTCTCGGCCTCCTCAGTGCTCGAAGCCACGGCGTCACAGGAGTTAACTCCTGAACCAAGTCCGAGCTTGGCATGCTGATGCCTGATCTACTGCATGTACCCCTTTAAGCTAATCACAGACATACTGTCCCCTAGCAGCACAGTTGTTGCCATGCTGTTAATTCTGCGATGTGTGGTTGGTATATAATATGAAGGCTTTTAATAGAATGCACATGCTAAAGGATCCACCACTGCCTGTCCATAGAGACAGGTTTTACAATGCAGGTTTATCCTCCCGTGTGGCATCTGAGTTCATGAGTTTTAGTAGGTTTGGGATTTAGAAGACGGAACGATTAACCGTTGGTCATTATTACTATCTGCTGGTCGTTTTAACACATTGCATTAATTTATTATCATGGAGAAAACCTCTTATTGGGGATTTATTCGATTTTTCTCCTGACATTGGTATTTTAACCACTTACGCATACGTATCAAATGACTTCTCCTGTACTGACTTCTTTCCAATATCTCAAGCCATGGACATTTCGGCGGGAATACAAGTGAATGTGATGGAGGGGGATGAGAAAGATGTTTGGTTTGTTCTGATGGACCACACCGCTCTGCCTGGTCTCATCCTGGCACACAGCCCACCGCAAAGTGAGTTTAAATGACGGTGGAAGTGATTGTACTACAGGTGCAAAATGTTGACCTCATCGCTACAACTTCATTTGCTCTGTATATTGACCCATGCCATTTTAGTCTTACCTCTGCCCGAGCAACGGTCTTCCCCAGCCAAAGGCGTCCATAACAGAGACGTCCCCAGGCAGGTCAGGGTAACGGAGGCCAGAGCCTGGATACGTCAGGCCACTAGACCAAGAGATGATTGGTTTGTGCTGCTGGGCCTCCCGTCCTCCTCACCTCCCCTTCAGACCACCAGAGGTATCGCCGTCGACCCTGCCCAGTGTTACCCAACCATTCAGCCGTTAAGACAGAAACGTTTCGTTTGCTTTCTATGCTTTGTAGGGAATCAGGTATACGTTGTTGAGCCATTAGCCGCTTTTAATCAGTATGAATGTTTTTTCATGGCCTGGCCATGTTGCTCTTTTCAACATATTATGGGATCCCCAACAGCTTTGTTTGTATCTCTTGAGCACTGCTCCATCTCTGTACTAACCCACGTCGAGTTCTGTTTGCACCCTAACAAGTCGTTCAAACAGTGTACCTCTAAACACACGCCAGCTGTCCTGACTGGCGGCTCTTTGCCAGAGGCCCGTGGACACCTTGGTGAAGCTGTCCCTGTTTGTGAAATGACGGGCTGCTCTCACCAGCCATGCCAGTCAGACGACTGCTCCCGCTGATGCTTCACCAAGTTCCCTCCGCCAAAAAGGGACGTTGAGGACGTTAAGGACAGTGCAGCGACGGCCGCCCACACTTTCAGAGTAAAAATGGTTGAAGGCGACAGGAGGAAAGTGCCTAGTCCGTGGATCTCGGCGGGACATTGGTGTCTATTATTGGGCCGTGTCACTTTGACACCCCCAGGTACATCAGCATGGATGGGCCAGGCTTTGCTGCTCCGTCTCCAATGAACCCAAGTCCACCCACTAACCACCTCCAGAGCTTTGCTCACCTCGCTGATCCCTCCCTATAACACCTGCTTGAAGTTTACAACTATTATTGTATGAGCTTGTACACCTTACCTTAATGACGTAAATACTACAACGCAACTGTTATTCTGGTGAGTGGCTGGGGCCCGTGATGGTGAGACAGCAGTGTGACTGTGATGCTATTACTGGGGAGCTCGTCGTGAGTCATTACAGCTCTCTCCCTCGAGACTCTCCACCCCTGCTGCTCTCTGCTTCTCCTGAGGACTCCTCTCTATTCCTGTCAGGGTGGCAGAGTCGACAAGCGCCCCCCTCTCCCAGCAGAAAGCCCTCCGGGGAGATGACTCAGCCAGGTAACGTGAAGCCGTTTCTGTCCCAGAGGAGGAAAGGGGCAGCTGGGGGAGAGCTGGAGGGAGACAGGGCCGGGCCTGCGGCTGATGCTGACCAAGTGGAGGGCCTGCTGCTACGGACTGTGGACGAGCTGAGGCTGCTGGAGCAGAGCGTGCTCCAGCTGCAGCAGCAGTGGGGGGCCCTGGGCCCTGTCCTGAGGGAGAGTAGGCAAAGGGCTGGGCCGGCTGGCCTGGATGCCCAGAGGCTAGGCCTGCTGGAAGAAGAGGCTGGCGGGCTGCTGCAGCAGGTGGAGCTGTGGGGCCTTGTGTCCAGACAGAAGGTCGGTGTGTTATACCAGAACGTAAGGCAGTGGCTGCCCTATTCACAGAGAGAGAGCGACTGCTGGTTTATGCTGCTGGGCCACGACCCGCCGAAACCACTCACTCCTCTCCCAGGTACAGGCAAAATTAGCGCGTTGGAAATCATTTGGGATTCTTTGCTCACTGACCTGGAAGCTGACCATGGCATTTTCAAAATGGCAGCCGCACTAAGCAGAGTGCTATTTCTGTGCACTTGGCAAGCAACGTCGGCTGGTATTTGTGCCTTTGCTTGGTTTCGCAGGAGTGTTCCAGCATCCGCTGCTGAGCTGGCCTTGTGGGCTAAATCAAAATCAATACGCTTTCCTGTGGGAGACAATCGGCCCTAGCCCACGCATTCCTGTGCTTTCCGCTTTTCCAATACGGAGCTATGACTAGAGACTCCAAAATAACTTTGCGCTACTGCAGAGAATAATTGCTCCTTCGCGAGTCAAAAAATTTTCCATGCTACTAAGGTTGTGGCGTATGTATCTCCTACATACATTCTCTCTCTGCTTGGCGACATAGGCTTAGACTTGATTGGTCTTTAGTGAAGGATAGTGAGGTACTTGTTGTTATTGGGCCTACTGACTACTGTGTTGGACTTTTATTTCTTCCTGATACAATCTCAATGCTTTCCGTGTCAAAGAGGATTGGTTTGAGCTGTGGGATCGCTCCACCCTTCCTCCACCACCAGAGTCTGTTCTACGGCCCACCTCCACAGGTAACACTGCTCCACCAGGCTCCACTCTGCTGGCAGGCTGAACCCACCCCAACGTCATCTCTGTTGTGTTCACCTCGGTTTTCAGTGTGAGGGGGAAACACCATTTTTTTTGTGATTGACATGATATATTTTCTTGATAAACTTTGACCCGTCTTTGACCCTCCTGTAACCCTTCACAGTGTCAACTCCAGACAAGAATGCTCGCCCGGTCAGCGCCCCCATCATGTCGCCGGTGTCTCCAGGCGACGCCGCTCCCTCCCCCGTGACCTCTGCCCTGCCCCGGGCCGAGCGCCACCCGTCGTCCACCCCCAAGGGCCGCCCGTCCCGCTCGGCGGAAAAGAAGGCAGAGGTCAAGGTGGACGGTCGGGCGACGGAGTCTGCCAAAACACAAAGCCCTAGGCCAGAGTTCACTCCAGACATCAAGGTAAGCCCTTTCATACACACTTGATGTAGATATTCATGCTTATCCTGTATGCACCAACATTTCTTGTATTATTTCTATGTAAATGTCGATTTATTTTAACTTGATTTTGAGATGAGTAATCCAACAATGTCCCAGGTCCTGTATGTGTTTGGCTCCACAGAGTATGTGTTTGGTGGCTCCATGCCCTAGTTGGTTTTATTCATGTGTAGAAGCTAGTTAAACCCATGTTACACGCTGCAGACATGGTCTAGATAGACTGAGGCGGCCGGCCCCCTCTGGTGTCTGAGCTATTTGTCTGCCGCTGCAGGCGGCGGCGAGGAGAGAGCGGAGACACGCCCCCACTGTGAGCGCCACCAATGGGGAGAGGGAGAGGAGGAGCCAGGTTTGTGTTGAGGGCCCAGGGGCCCCACGCATGATACGATGAGCATGGCTAGAACAATGTTAAGGGGTGGGGAGGGAGGGTCATGATGAGTAGGTGCCCCTAACGTCTCCTGTCTTTCCTCCTGGGGGTGGTGGTGGTGGTGTGGGGGGTCGGGGGGAGCAGCACTCGCCCCGAGAGAGGAGCGGATCGGAGATGGTGCGCGTGAGGAAGGTTAGCGCGACGGCTCTGCCGGACGGGGCTCTGCATGAGGGTCGAGTTACCGTTCTCGTCCTCGCATCCGTGGCATCTCTGTGGATCTGTTTGGTTCCTTTTCCAGAGCTTCTTTTACCTGCAATGTTTATCGGCCACTGGGAGAGAGATGGTGAAACCATCCCGTTTGCTTGCTCCTCGTTTGTTCATGGCTGTTTGTTTATATTGCAAAGCCTTGTATGTTTTTTTTGGAGGGGGGGTATTCCACAATATCCTACGAATACATTTTCAGTGATCAAAGATGCCTTTGACAGTTGCAGCGCTTGTTTTACTTCGTCAAACGTTTCACTGGCTGAGTTTTGTTTTGACTTCTTTTTGAACGTTTTATGGAGGACAGTTCCTAGTCACAGTTCTGCTCCAGTCGTAATAATCACCCTAATCAAGCAGCTAACCCTAAAACAAGGCCCAACAAGTGTGAACGACTACTACCCAGTCCCTGCATGCACAGCACCGTGTCACCCATCAACCTCTGGGGCTCCACATTCTGTTCGGCCTTGTACCTAAGGGACTGTCCTTCCTATGTTTTTAGCAACCACCCCTCTCTGCCCACCGCAGCCTGAGGATACGTGCATCCTCCGGGCTGCCTCACTGCATTGGCTCTCTTCATTTGATCATTTATTTAACCTCATGTCTGCACCTCTCCCATGGCCAGCAATGCACACTAGACGCAATCGCAAGTCAAACAGTAAAAGTCGAATGAGAATGCCCTGCCTCTCTGCCTCTGAGACCCACCGACTGTCCCCTTGTTTTCTGCCTTTCACAGAAAAGAGCTAAGAAACTTGAGGGGGAAACTATTTATATCAGGCATAGCAATTTAATGTTGGAGGTTTGTATCTACCTTTTGGAAATGTCCTCTTTGCTCTTTGACTGTTTGCCTCTGCACGCTCTCCGTTTGCATGGGAGTCGTCTCGCTTTTGTTTTTTTCTTCTGTTTTGCGTTGACGCCCGTTTCTCTCCATCTCTTCATCAACCCATCTTCTTTTTCCAGCTAAACCCTACAGGCTTGGCATGCACCATTTTCCTCTCTCATTCTAATGCAAGTAGCTTCTCACTTCTCTTTTCTATGTCGTTTTATGATGGGATCATTTCCTTTATTTGTTTTGCTGAATATATGATTGGAAGAGTTGCTTCTCACTATCACGGTCTGCAAGCCAAGCCAAACAGGGAACTTGATCTGGTGCCACCTCTTGGTCTTTGGGCCAAAGCAAAAGTACCCAAAGAGTTAAAGGCTCTACTTAGTCTGTATGCTTTGTGCGTATCGTGCTATATCTGATCTGCACATGCCCCTATTACATTGCCCCTATTACATGTGTTTTGGACGTGGTTTCAACAGGATTACTATGCTTTAAGCACGCATTCGAACACTCCAACGAGTATATATGCAGGGGATGCTCACCAGGTAGTGTGTTGGCCTTCTCAGTCATATATTTGGCGACGGTGTCCACTGACAGGTAACGGATGCTGCCATTGTCTGCCTTGTGTTGCTCCGATCTGCCATCCTCGCAGTAACCCATCATCACAAAGCCTAAGCCCCATGGAGCTCCCCGACATGACATTCTTCTCTCCTGTTGTTAACACTCTCTAATGGGCCCTTCATCACTGGTTCTGTCTGTGTCTCATTCCGTTCTTGGATAATGGCTATGATGAATGCTAACTTTGGCCTAAGCATCGTGTGCGTGTGTGTGTTTTGTGTGTGTGGACAAAAAGGTGTACAAGTGATCTTCCCGTCTGTACATACTGTAACAATCCTACTCGCATGTTGCCACAGTGAAACGGTCCAACGGTCACCTAGAAACGTGGGCTCAATTGTCCTAAAACAGCAACATGTTATTCCCCAGACCTTTGCTGCTCATTACGCCACCAATCAATACCCATACCCTCCGCTTTAGGGACGGAAAACAACTTGTTTTCAACTCAGTTCAGTAAGGGGAGGGTATAGGTATTGATTGATGACCGACTGGCACTATGCATTTTTGTTCCAGTAGTGTTTCAATGAAAGGTTATAGTAGAAAATGCAGCAGATAAGTAGAATATTTCATTCAAATGAAACCAATAATATATTTCACCAAGAATGGTGTGTTGCCGGCTGCCGAGGTGGACCATCTGCCACTTGGTGGGCTGTGTGTGGGTTTAGAATGGCATGAGGTGTGTGAGCCTGGCAGGTACCGTGGGACAGTTTCACTGCTGGCAGAGCACCACACAGATGCTCTTCAGACAGACAAGGCACCGCTGACTTCTCCCAGGCAATCTGCGCTCTGCGGGTGGAGCTCACCCAGAGTTCCTACCGACAAACGGACGTGTCTAACGAAGGAGACTGGACTGTGTGTGCTATTTTACCCCTATGATCGGGAGTTGTGGATGTATTGCCATAAATTGCCCTCCTGGATATAGACAGTATATGAATCGACTGACGAGGAACCAAGGAAAGTGGTGCCTTGTCTGTCAGCAGACTAAGTAGGTGGTGAGTGGGGGTAGAGCTGCCTTTAACCGGCCATCTTGGCTCTCTTAGTGGTAAAGACAGGTGTGCCCCCACGGAGCATTTTGATCCGTGTCGTGTTTTACTTGTTATTGGTCCAAGACTTGTTGTCGTCGTGCTGAAAATAACGAGAACCTTTTCTGATCTTTCCTCTTCCTCTGGGTGGTCTGCCTCGCTGTCTCCTCTGGCCCCTTGGCCTCCTCCCCATTGTACATGGCTACTTTCTTTACATTTACATCTCTCTCGACCCCTCCTGCTCCTTTGTTTGCTCTCTCTCTTTCCATCCCTCTGTTTTCTCTTCCGCTCTCCATGTTCTCTTCTATTTCCCGTCTTCTTTTCTTTCTTTCCCCTTCATATTCGACCTCGTGCCCTCTCTGTCTCGCCGACCGGCTCCTCTGCCTCTCCCAGGACGTGGATAAGACCCAGACGGAGATCATGCGGCACCACACCAGCATCAGCGAGCTGAAGAGGAGCTTCATGGAGTCGGTGCCGGAGCCGCGGCAGAGCGAGTGGGACAAGCGCCTGTCCACCAACTCGCCCTTCCGCACGGCCAGCATCAACGGCCAGCTGCAGTCGGGGGCAGACGGGGTGAGTCCACCGTCCCGCCGGAGGTAGCACCCGCTCTGCCTAGCGCACGATTCCCCGTGCGGCCTGCGTGTCCTCAGTTATCATGGGAGAATGTTTAGGAGAATGGAGGAACTTATTATTATTATTATTATTTTATTTTTTTCCCCCCAAAGGTTGCGCTAGTCTTTTGAAGGGTGTAGCTCATTGAAATTGCGCAGGGAGCCGTCCACTTGGTGGCGCTGTTGTGTTTACTAATGTCACTTAACTGTTTTGAATGAGATTTGCGTTCCCTCCTCTGCGACTGAGTGACCTCTGTCACAAGGACAAGGACACGTTTGAAATGAGATTAGAAAGAAAAGAACAAAGGAAAATGCTGAGATTGACAACTAGATTCCCTCTCTTTGCTGGCTCTTTTGTGTGCGCCATAATGCAGAACGCTGCTTTTCAGATGGGGAACCTTTTGTCTGCCCTAAAGCTTACATGTCGTGTTTGTGAAGACTTTGTGTGTGTGTGTGTGTGTGTGTGTGTGTGTGTGTGTGTGTGTGCGCGCGCAGGTGAGGACGTCCCCCCTCGCCTCCCCATACAGAGTATTTGTTGGTGTGTCTGAGGTAAAGGCGCTCTAATTTCCTCCTTGCTGGCAGGGGCTGCAGAAAGGGAGTTGACTTGCTGAAGTTTCTTTATGCGTGATAAAGAACGGACCCATAGTGTGAATGGAATGGCAGCTGGACGCTATGGCTGTGGCCTATAGGCAAGAGGAGCAACTGCCTGTCTTCACCGGATTGCACTGGCCTTCCCCCCAAAAACCTCATAGATGCCCTTACCAAGCCACACCCCTCTCTTAACCCTGAACCCCGCCCCCCACCCCTCTCCCCACTTCCTCTGCTCCATAAATGGCTGCCGCCAGCTTTGTCGCCCTGCTTGATCCGCCACGCGCATGGCTGGGGTTTGTCCCAAACAACAGAGCTGCATGACCTCGCCGTAATGACCCGCGACTGTTCGATGAGAGGGAGACTGAAGTGCAGAGCCAGAAAACCAGCCAGCTGAAAAAAAACTAAACATCAAGTAGTCGTCCAAACTGACCCCCGTCCTCCTCTTCATGCCATTGTCTCACCACTCCCACGTCTCCCCTTCCTGTACATGTCCCTCACTGGCTGTCCTGTGTTTTATGTACTCTTTGTCCCACCCTCCCCACGTCCATCTCTCTCCCCCCTCCTTTCTCCTCCTCCTCCTCATGTGTGGTGCCTTATCTCCTCCTCTTGCGTCTTCAAAGCCCTGCCCCGTCTCCCAGTTGACTTCCGGTCCCTCACGCCTTCCTTCGTCCCCACTCCCCTCTCCTCTGCTCGAGGGGGAGGCCCAGGCGCTGGGAGGAGCTCAGTCCTTCCCAGGCCCGCCTCGCCCTTTCTCCGCCCAGGGGCTTAAGACACAGTTTCTGTCCCGGTCCTGAACGGTCTGGGAGCCCTACCATGGCTCCTGTCTTATCCAGGGGCTCAGCACAATACCCCGCCCCCCCTTATCCACTGGAATTGACATCTGTGTTCAGTAATGGCACTAAACACCTACAGCACAATTTGAATGAGTGTGATACTTACTTATTGACTCACTCTAAGACAAACATTTCCACCCTGATCTCATTGTATTGTTCTACACCAGTCTATTAGCTAACTTCAGCCACATTGCCAAGCCCTCTTAACCTGATACTGACTTGCATGCAAAAACGACTTTAGTAAAGACTCTTCTTTTTATAACGTTATGATCACCCTTTTAACCCACTATGGACTTTGTAAGGAGTTCCAGGTGACACGCTCCTCGGGGTCTTTTCATTTCTCTGGCGGTGGCTTAAGCAGTGGGGACGGCACACTGTATTCTGGCCCCCACCCTCAAGACGGTTTCTATGGCATTTCTCCTTCCATACACGGTGTAGACGTTGCACTGCCAAAACAGTTTGCACTAGCTAGCAAAGGACCTGCCAGAGAATGCCTTTGTGTAATCCCGTGCTGCCGAGCATAGGCCCAACACTCCCTAGTCTCTTCTCTATTTCTGATACCAGTGAACTGGTGCTGCCCTGAAGGCCCGGTCTGATTAGGCTATCCCGGGGTTGGACATCCAGCGGTAATCCCGCTGTCCTCCTCCTCCTCCTCCTTAGAAAGACAACTGGAGACCTTCATCTCTACTCTCCACCCTCCCTGCTTCCCTAACCCCTTCCGTTCCCTCCCCCTCTCCTTGACCGACCTCATCCCTTGTGTGTTGGCCATCCCCCCCCTCCCCCCCACACGTCTGTTCATTGTTCTCTGTCTCTCTTGGTCTCCTGTTGCTGAGCACAGCGAGGGAGGAGGCCTCTGTTTGCACACAAGGTAAGGCTACCGAGAGGGGCCCCGGCGCCAGGGGGCCCGCCGCTCCTCAGTCAGGACTGGCTGCTGGAGGAGGACGAGGACGATGAGGATGACGACGAGGAGGATGAGGAAGAGGAGGACACAACAGAGGAGGAAGAGGAGGAGGAGGAGGAGCAGGCTGGCGCTCGTTCCTTAAGGGTGTCCATTGCCATGCCAGAGGAGGAGAGGAGCCCCTGCCAGCTGCGGCCAGCCCAGCTCCAGCAGTCACGCATCTCCTTCTTCCTTTCAGGCATGCTGGTGATGGCCTTGACTCTGGTCTGGCTGGTGTTCATCTGATAGCAAACCACAGCGTCCCACTGAAGTCGCATCCTAACTTTTGAGTCGAGTAACTGCTTTTTTTCCAAGTGCTTTTAAGCCAATCTTCAGTTTTTTGGTCTGGTCTGTATTTGGTTCCCCCTATTTCTTCAGACCAATCACCTAAGTATAAGTATCCCTTCAACCATAGACCAACTGAAACAAAACGATATTCACAAAAAACAAAACTGTCAATGTTGTACATTTCCAGGCCTTTGATTGGGATATTTACTGGCGGAGGTTTCCATATAGATTTACTGTGTTTCCAGGCATTTCCAGAGCATCTCTTTGGATGTGACAGGTGTCACTCACCACTGTCTGCTACTCACACTGAATGTTGCCTTTTCCTGTGTACTCTACTCTCCGCCCTGTCCTCCATAACAGTCAGGGTTGTCCCAGTAAACCAGTTGCTGGATTATTCTTGTTCAGTTGGTTTGTTCTTTTGACTCAGCCGCTGAGTTAGGCTTGTAACCATTAATAGGTTTATGGGTAAGGCAGTCAACCCAACTGAATGGGTCAGTTAAGATCCAATGGCTGGTATTAACTACATTATGCTAAAGGTGGGCTTATTTTCATATAACTCATTTGCATATAATATTTTGTTTTTGTAAGAGACAATTTAGTGAGAACTTCAATTAATGTAAAATATAATTTAATTAGAATTGTGTACAGTACAGTAGATAATCCAAACATGAAATACATATTGTTTCTCTAGACAGATCATAACCCAATTCTTGTATGGTTTTGAGCCTAACTGGGTCAAAAGAACTCACTGATGTGGTTCACTATCCCCGGGTTATCAATTTGTGACCTAATATGGGTTAATTTTCTGCCCAGCATTGTTTGATGTGAACTCAGTGTTCATTAGTTGTACATTCTCAAGTCGTACTACTGCAGGAGCTCGCGAATCTGTTTGATCATAATTGTAGCAGGACTCAAATGGCCAACGACTGGAAGTAATTTATCCAGTATAGAATCCAGGAGCATGAGCAATGTGTTTATGTTCCACTGAGTGTCAGCAGGGAAAGACTGACAAAAAGAAATACAACATCTGTAAAATAATAGAAACCCACGAGTTGCGGTTCTTCTTTTGCTCATGTAACTTAAATGGCCTTAAACTGACTGTACTCCTAAAGCATGGTGTATTTGTTTACCTGACATCACTTGTGGTTACCAAAAGCAAGAACACTGGTTGCTAAGCATTGCACTACTGTTGATAGTACGGCACTTCCTTTGCTTGCTTTAAATCAAGTCTGCACATTGTAACAATCACTGCCCGTCCCTTCTTGCAATATGAGAACGATATTGAGGGAGAGCACTTACCCAAGAATGACTGTTTGACTTTCTTGTCAAGGATGAAAAACATCTCCCGAGTTGCTTGGAACTCGATATGTAGTTCAGGCCTTTTTATGTCTTCTTAACTAACTTTTTACGTTCATCATAACCTGTTGACTCTCCATTTCCCCCCCAAAAGATCTGATCATTGGAATGAGTGATGTTTGTATAGTTTAGGAGGAATTACCAGGTAAAGCTCAGTTGCACTGATAAAAGCTTGAGATCATCATAGTGTGTTCTGGTTAAAGACACCACAACCCAGTGGTGCAATGTGTGTACTAGTCTACGTTCACTAAACCCATACAATTTGTAGGAGGCTGACAAGAGTCTTTTTTATGACCAAGTCAGAATGGGTCTAAACATTCTCTGGCAAAGAATTACGTTTACTCTTTCAATGTTGTTCAGACTAAATGTAGAGTCGTATTAGTCTTTTTTAAATAATAACAATTAAACATCAAAAGCAATTCTGCATGCAAGTAAATCTACGTTAACTGTGTTGTTGTGTGACCATTTGGGTACATTTTAAGTGTGATTGCTTCTTTTTGGCCTTGGTGTAATGGCAAACCTCCAATGTTATACTTTCACTGTGATGTCCATGGGGAAAGCAATGGCCACTCTGTTGACGGGGACTTGTTTTCTATTGTATTCAGTAGTTGTTCTGATGGGTTTTGCTCTCTTTGCGCAACATTTTTATTTCGAGTCCTCTGCTATTAGTTTGGTCTATCCTTGTGGTTAGACAAAGACAAAGAAAGAGATTATAGCTGTTCTATTAAGGTGTCACCTGGGTGGTAAAATAATAAATAAATCAAGCCCTGCATGTGTTTTTGGGATGTATGTGAAATCTTTGTTATGGAAATTACTTGTGAGTGGCTCCTAACTCCTCTGCTATTGGAAGAGTTACTTTCTGTATGTTTGTTTATTCGTATACTGCCGGCTCGATGTCCGTCTTCTCTCGCCTCTCAGAAGAACACTGGAGATCTCCCGCACGTTATTTGGGCCATCGTCTTGAACCTCACTTTCTCCATCCGCTCCACACAGATTGGCCTGGGTGGTTGAGTATCAACTGTCGGGTCTTATCTCTCTCCTCTCATTGGTTCACTCACAGTAGACTTAAGTACGTTAGCAGCATTCGAATCCAAAACTTTTTTTTTTTTTAAGCCTGGCACAGAGCCCAGAGATGAAAGATTAAATACCAAAATGAAAGTAATTTATGATGCCTCGGCATTTGCATAATCTGCATATCTGAGCCGTCTAGTGTGGATAATTGGCATGCGGGGTTAGCGAGGCTAGCCTGGGGCTTCAAACTTGTATCCTCGTCCCAGAGGGGGCTGGTATTATGAAAAGCACATACTGTAGCCCCGCTCCTGGGGGGGGGGTAGTCTGCTTATTTTTCTGTGATTGATCGTGTCTTATCAGTGCACACAAAGCCACTTGGGTCTTTTTTGTTATATAACATAGTTAAATTTTCTCTCTCTCTTAACAAGATGTTGAACTGAATTTAATTGTTAGTGTTTTTTTGGGGTGTTCTGGAAACAATTGGCTGGCCTTTTTATTTTCCCCTCTTAGATGAAGAAAAATGTGCTTGCCCGTGATGGGGAAGTTTGGTTTGAATAAGCATGCCGTCACGCTCATAAATCATTCCTCAGATGTGTTACATGCTATTACAACAGCCTATCTTCCTCTGTTTAAACCTAAATGACTGTGTACGTTTTAATTGGGTGGGATACTGCTTCTTGTCAGGGATTGCAGGCACAGTTTAGATGCAGGAGGAAGCTCTGTTTTGGTAATTACATGCACGCTTTCCTGACAGCTCTGTAATAGATTTTGTGCTCTGGTAGATCTGTGTGGAGACGGGACAGACAAAGCCTGTGGTTGACTCTGCATCCCACCCTTTCCTACAGTCTCCTATTCTGAAGACTCAGACAATCACCATCTCGGACGTCACCAACTCCCTGCGCGGCACCGTGGCCAACAAGGAGGTGCCGCTGGTGCACACCGAGACCAAGACCATCACCTACAAGTCTGCACAGGTGAGGGGATTTCTGGGAATCGCAATGTCATCATAACACAGGCAAAAAATGACCGTCCCGCACGACTCTTAGCGGGTCTCGTCTAACACTGAAAAGGTGTCTCTACCCCAGCCCGTGGACAGCCTGGCCGAGAGGGACTCAGGCGTGCTGCTGAGTGCCCAGACCATCACCTCGGAGACGGTCAGCACGACCACCACCACTCAGATCACCAAGGTGAGGAAGTCACCACAGCCTTACCCTTACTCCACATAGCTGTGTTAGTGCAAAACCAACAGAGGAGCTCACCACAGAACTCAAGCACATTTTGGGTTTTTCACCAGTCACAAAAAGAAAATGTTTATGATTTATTTTATCTTTGTATTGGCCTTTCTGGAATAAGCACTGGTAGTCCTGGGTCACATACTTTACCACTATTAAACAACTCAGTATGTTTCATGATATTTTTGATGGGCACTTTAATGTCAAGAGTTTATTTACTGGCTACATTTTCAAAGTTTTTCTGTCTGTGAGTTCTGTTCTGACTGCCGAGGATTACTTTACCATTATGTTTGAACACGGAGGGCTGGTTTCAATTGTCCATTTTTTTTTTCTCCCCGTCTTCTGTCGTCTTTTTTTTTTTAAATGATCTCTCTCTTCTCTATCTCTGTTTTGTAGACGGTGAAGGGAGGGATCTCAGAGACTCGCATCGAGAAGAGGATTGTCATCACCGGCGACACGGAGATCGATCACGATAAGGTGAGCACTTCTAGCTCCCACTGTTGTTTGTGGGCCGCCCCAGCCTCTCATTCCAACGCTGTCAGCTTCATATAAGGAGGAAGAAAAGGGGCTTTTGTGTCGTCCCGCAAAATAAATGGCCGTGCCTGCTGAGGGAATTTCAACAATGCGCTTGAAAAATGGGGCCGTGCACCGTTTGTGGAAGGGGATATGCACAACATAAGCCTCTGCTGTAATAACAGACGATACGATCCGTCTTCTCTGGTAAGCCTGTCCTGTGTTTATTGTTGTCTGTGTGTGTGCGTGTCTGCTCCCCAGGCCCTGGCCCAGGCCATCAAGGAGGCCAAGGAGCAGCACCCTGACATGTCTGTTACCAAAGTGGTGGTGCACCAGGAGACGGAGATCACCCCGGAGTAGGACCGGCTCCAGCCCCGCCCCAGCCAGGTGAGGAACCTTCCCCTCTGCTCCCGCCACACACGCCCCTCACCACCTCCCCTGGCTGTGCCTGAGACCTCTTTCTGTGTGTTAGCGGCCATCTTGGTGTCTGCCTGTTGCGTTTACATTAACACGCCTGTCATCCCACCCCATTATCTCAGCCACTCGCATGCATGCTTAACGCACAGCTTGACACAAGGGAAAAACCGATGCTAAGCACAGGGCCGTCTGGGGAATTTGAAAACCTATTCTCAATCGGTTATAAGGATTCCAATGGGGCTAGCTCACTGACAAAGAGTATTACCACGCTACACACTGTACATTTGTCAGAGGTAGTGTTTAACCGCGCACGAACAAACGTTTGCTTTCTGGTACAAAGTGCTCCAAGTGGTTACATGGACAAAGCCGCGTCGTCATGCTGCTTGAGACTCTCGTACTGGGGAAGCCGCTAGAGCACGAGACACGTAGCTTTGGGCAGAGCAACCCGAGTGGTATTAATAAGAGCCTCCCACAGGGGGTTGCACTCACAGTACGGTCCTAAACAAAGCCACCACGACGAGACGGAGAGGTAATGGAAGCCGTCGCCACCCTAATTACTGTACAGAGCCATTAGTGGCTGTTATGAGGCCGAACGCAAAGTGGTTCAAAGGAGGCTAAACGCAGGGCTTGTAAACAGTACGATGGTTACCATAATCAAGGGAGGCTCACAATTGAATGATTATGGGCCCACAGCTCCGTCCAGGCTCGGTCGCCCATTAAGCTCTGTGAATGGAGACAAGGCAACATCTTTAGCCAAAGAGCACATCCTTGTAGTTTTTTGCAACTTCAAAACTGCACGGACTTTGTTCAAACAAAATCATTTGTCATTAACAGTTTACTCAAGTGATTTCCAATATGAAACTAGGCATCGCTGCGCAAGGTATTTAAATACCAGTGCCCATGTGGCTTTAATTGTGCCGTGTTTGTCTGAGTTAGGGCGGCCAGGCGAAGAGTCTGGTGCTGTTTAGCTAGCTGCTGGGGTGGTATGTATACACAGGGTGCCATGCTCTCCGTTTCCCCCGTCCCTCCTCCTCTCTCCATTTGAATCTATGAGGGCCCTCCCGGTGATTTAACACCATGTCCAGCCGTGCGTGCAAGCGCTGCTCTGTTTCATTTACCCGCTCAATCAACGTCATTGTGTTTACATCAGAGTGAAGCATGAGAGCCCCCCCTAACAATCCCACCCTGGCTGCCATCATCATTCCCCCCTCTGTCTTTCTCTCCCAGCCATGTCCTTACTGCTCTCCTGACCA
>JAVQIZ010231534.1:0-15000 GCA_036023535.2 Galaxias brevipinnis | reverse complement strand
GTTTACCTTTTTGTCAGCAAAACATCTCTGATTTCATTTGACTACGCACAAGGCCATGTTTATTGGGTGTTCCTATTTCAATAGCTTTCGATTTGAAGGTGGTTAATAGCACCATATGTTCATAGCCACCATATATCATGTAATAAGGCTGACAGGTGAAAACATCCTTCATCGCCACGCTCTCGTGGTGTTGCTTTTCCCATGTGGCTGTGGCCAAAAAGCCAACAACTGACTTATAGAGACACATATATAGATTCACAAACATATATATAGACAGAAACACTTTCACCTTTTCTTACAGTAAAATGGTTGTTCAGTCCCTGTACCAAATATGCAGAGCGGGGATGAGATCCTTCCTGTCTCCGTCGATAGAGAATTAGAAGGTGTTGTTTGACATGGTGCTGCTGAGGTACTGACGGGCTGGGTGGCTGTCAGCTCTGTGCTGCCCCTCTCTGTGCTCATATCTCTTTGTTGCAGAGTCCCACACACACACACACCACAATCAGTCAGACGCACACAGGAACACACTTTCATACAATATAGCATACATTCCTATTCTTTTTTTAACCCACACACACACCTACACTCTAAAAATGCATATACACATGCGTAAATAGGAACATAAAGCGTTCACACATGTGTGTTCTCACTTTCACACATACACCGTTATTGCTTTTTTCCTCCCACTTCCTCTCAACAGACAGAAAAGAGGAACATAAAATGTCATGGAATGAAAGAAATGTCACAGGTGTCGAGGCAGAGGGAGAGAGAAGGCGGAGGAGGAGTGATGTTCTCTTCTTTTTGTGTTCATCACACTTACAGACCAAAAATAAAAATCACCAATCAATTTTCCTAGAGATGCCACAAGAAGGAGGGCGAAAAATAGGGTTCCTCTGTGTTGAGGTGGTTGATGAGGGGCTTTCTTCTGACGGCCATCTGAGAGGAAGGTGGGAGAGGAAGAGGAGAAAGGAAGGAGGGGGGGGCATCCATCTGCCGTATACACCGCATCAGTTAGACACAAATCGACTCCAGACGATGCGAGGCAGGCAGCCGATCGATCGCTCAGGTCACAGGTTGGAACAACAGACGGACACTGAAACAGGAGCGGACAGACAGACAGACAGACAGACAGACAGACAGACAGACAGGCAGGGAGATAAACATAGGGAGACCGCTAGGCGGGAGGGCGTGTAGGCAGACAGATAGGAAGACACACAGAGAGACCGCTAGGCTGGTGGGCGTGCAGGCAGACAGACAGGAAGACACACAGAGAGACCGCTAGGCTGGTGGGCGTGCAGGCAGACAGATAAGAAGACACACAGAGAGACCGCTAGGCTGGTGGGCGTGCAGGCAGACAGATAGGAAGACACACACAGAGACCGCTAGGCTGGTGGGCGTGTAGGCACGGGAGGTAGGCAGACAGACAGACTGACAGGAAAACAAGACTCAGCCTCTCATGGTAATTGACAACAATTGTTATGGAAATGGGGCGACTTGGCAGAGATTTGCCGCCAAAACCACTATTGGAGTGAAGGTAGCATTGGCAGGCATTGAGGGAATCTGTTCGCATGTGTTTTTGTAACTTTGCCCACACAAATTGGGATTCTAATTGTCACCATACCTCCTATTTTTTGGGGGGGTTGTGTATCTGAACACCTTCCTCTCTGCCAGTCTCGTTCCGTCGGTCTTTCCTTCCAGCACAACCAGCAATGAGGTCCTTTAGCACCCTGACATCTCTGATTTAGAAATAACGTGTACACTCAAATGTTTGGCTAAACATGATGAAGCCACGGTACTGCGTTAGCGTTATGCAACCAGAGCTTCCTTTTCATCATTTCTCATTCATACATTTCTGTCAGTCAGTCTGTTAACATACAGTAGCCGGGGAGAAGGAAAGGCTAGTGTCCCAATGTGTGCTCTAGTCTTCACTCTGTATTCTGTGCCATGAAAGGTCACCTTGAGTGTCTAGAAAGGCACCTTCAAATGAAATGCATTATTATTATTATTATTATTACTCCTCCTTTCCTCTCGTGGCCCTTACGCCCCACTACTTTAGTCTTTCCTCCTCCCAGAGCTATTCCCTCTCTCGCCTCCTCTCTTCTCCGCTCGTCTACTCCTGACTTCCTCTCTGTCCTCCTCTGTTTCCTCTTCTCTCCTCTCCTTTGCTGTCGTCTCGTAATGGCTTGGATGAGGCTGCCAAAGCACAGCGGATTCCATGACAGAACTCAGACACGAGAGAGGTGTAGAGGAGGAAGGCAAAGTGTGAAGAAAGGAGGGGACAGAGGGAGAAATATTTATAAAAGATACGTGTACCAAAATCAAATCAAATGTATTTGTACACCACATTTCATACACATAGGCAATTCAATGTGCTACATAAGGTAAGAAACATACAAGGACGAAATTAAAATAAATAAATAAAACATACATATGCTTTTCATCTGGATTTTAAAGTAGTCGGCCTTGAAGCGAGCCTCAGATCTTCTGGAAGTTGGTTCCAGCTATTCGCTGCAAAGCGGCTAAACGCTGCTCACCTTTTTTAGTTTTAACTCTGGGAACATTTAGAAACCGGTTCCAGAAGACTTGAGGGGTCTCGAAGGTTCATACTGTATGTCAGTAATATACAAATTGTTTTGGAGCTGATAGTCCATCCATCCATCCTTCCATTAGCTATACCGCTTATCCTATGCAGGGTCGCGGGGGGGCTGGAGCCTATCCCAGCCGACACAGGGCGAGAGGCGGGGTACAGCTGATAGTATGCTGATTTTGTCACCAAGTTAATGTGGCTGTTGAAATTTTGGTCTCAGTCATGATGACACCAAGATGTCTAGCTAGGTCCTTAGTTTTCAGAGACATATACTCAAGGTGTGTGTTCACTTTTAGCCTCTCCACCAAAGATAATTAGCTCAGTTTTTCTTTATCGCGCTGGAAGGAATTCTGGCACATCCAGTCATTGACTTGCTCAAATTAAATCTCCTAGTGTGAAATTACAAAATATGACATTTAAGAAGTGTGAGTATTTATCTTAGTTTGACCTTGTGAACTATCATAAATGTGCAGCAGCAGTACTAGTTGTAATGACTGTGAAAAGGGGCTTCAGATCTGAAATCAGTTCTATTACCCTTTGGAGCACTATGGATGACTAAGAGAGCTGGGATCAGAACTCAAAGCCTGGTCTGCAGGGGGTTGCTCTATTGCATGTCAGGGCAGTGTGTGTGTGTGTGTGTGTGTGTGTGTGTGTGTATGTGTGTGCGTGTGTGCGTGTGTGTGTGTGCGTGTGTGTGTTTGTGTGTGTGTGTGTGTGTGTGGGTGGGTGTGGGTGTGTGTGTACACGTGTGTGCGCGTGCATGGTCCTGTGGTTGTGGTCTGAGTGCTCCTGGTGTCTCACTGTGTACGACAGGCTGTCAATCACCATGTTTTGGAGCCGGAACACACACACATGCACATTCACGCATACGCACTCACATCCTTGTGCACACACGCACACACACACACACACACACACACACAGATCCTTACCCACACACTCATCCTCTCTTCCTCATTCCTGTTCACCTTGACAACTTCCAGAGAGGAAATCAGATGGCCACCATGAATTATAGATTTTCTGCTAGGTTACTCTTTTTACCCCCCTCCCCTCTCCACCCACCTCTCTCTTCAATCCTCCCTCCCTCCTGCTCATCCTTCTCCCCCTCCCTCTGTCATGGTCTGCCTTCTGGTCTCTCCCTTGCTCGCTCTCTCTCTCTCTCTCTCTCTCTCTCTCTCTCTCCCCTCTTTCTCTGTGTGTCTCTCTCTCTCCCTCTCTCTCTACTTTAGCTGCCTGTCTGTCCGGCCTCTTTGTCTCGCTGTGTCCCCCAGGGGAGAGACACAGCCAGAGCCAGTCTGTAGCTACATGAGTCAGAGTCGGCCCAGTTCAGTGACACGCTGCCTGGAAGCTGCCACTCGGCGAGGAGGGAGGAGACAGTGGGAATGGAAAAGGAAGGGAACATGAGGGGGGGGGGTTCCTGACATGTCAGTGGGAAGAACTTTTGAGAGGAAGTTTGCGAGATCGATGGAGTCGAGGAGTTATGGAAGCGGGTGAACTGCCCCGGCGTTCGGATCGTGTGACTAAGTTTCATCATATTCTCAAAGGTCACGCGAAATTGTCATTCCCCTCATGTTCACCTGTGAAAGAGCCGTCATCCTCTGAATGTTTACCAAGCCGGGAACGGCGACTTTCAATCGCTCTATTAGTCTAATGGATTATCCTCCCTTCCTCCCGTCCCCTCTGCCTCTCCTCCTCCTCATCATCTCACAGTCCCCCTCTACGGATGTGTGACCCATAATTAGCAGCTTTTTGGACAGTGCCTCCAAACAACACCCTCCCACACACACTCACATATACTCTGCCATACACACTTTTCCACGCCCACTTTCTCGCAAGAAGGTTTCGGCATGAACTTTCTTTATCAGGCTTCAGAATAAATGCCTGTTCACACAAAATGGAAAGTCTGCGTGCGCTCGCGGGTGTGTGTGTGTGTGTGCGTGTGTCGAGCAGCCGAGCATAGCCATGCCATGGTAATGTTTCTCTTCCGCCCCTCACATGTCAGATGCTGATTAGCAAGTAGCTAATTAGTGTTAGAGGATTAATCACTCTTGGGATGGTGTGTGTGTGGTTACGGTGTGATCTGACAGGGAGGCTGGGAGCGCTGTTTGTGCTCTACGGTTACTTCTCTTAACGGTTGGCATGTGGCGGGGAGGACACAACAGATGACACTGAGCACGCGCGTGTGTGTGTGTGTGTGTGTGTGGGCCCGAGCACGTGTGACTACTTGCATCTGGGCATGCGAGGAGCCACTACACGTGCACGTGATCGTGTGGAGGTCTGTGAGAGACGGAGGAGGATTTCCATCGCTTCGGGGATGACGCGCCGCGCTTCGCTTTGCCAGGGAGGCGGAGATGCCGTCAGCAGCGTTCCTTTTACCGATCAGTACTTCTTTTTGTTGAAACGAGTGAAATTTGTCTACAGCATTGGCCAGCAGTTTACTGGTCTACTGGTGCTTTGGTGGTTTTATCAGTGTTACAGTGCTTAGCTTTCAACAAGCGGTTTCCTCTTTATTCAAAGACCAAAGTGACTGGGCAGCGTCATTGATGTACAGACATATACCAACCAGGATTTTGTTTCATCACAAGAATATTCCCTTTTTTGGTTGTAAGACTTATAGAGAGTGATTCAACTCTTCAATGGCTTGACTGATGCCGATTCCATCCGCTGCATAAGGAAACTGTGTGAATGAGGAAACTAGAGAAAATAGCACGGACAGAAAGAACAAAGAGAGAGCGGGAGAGAGAGAGAGAGAGAGAGAGAGAGAGAGAGAGAGAGAGATCGTGTGAGGAAACGGAATGGATATGCGAGTGATAAAGAGAGGGATATAAAGAGAGGGAACAGAGAGAGCAGGGCGACACATAAAGAGTGGAGACGGAGAGATGTAGAATAAAGAGAGTGGATAATGATACTGGTCCCGGCCCCTTTCATCTCCTCTGTGTCAAAAGAGAGGGTGATTGGACTGGGGCCGTCCTGCTCGATGTGAGCGCTGCTCTGCACCCTCTGACCTACCGGCTGCTCAGCCTACACTGCTTCAATGGAAACGTTGGGTTTTGGCCTGTGCTTTGAGACAACGCTCTTCACGACGTTCCTAAACAGTTAAGGACTTAAAAGTTTATTGTGATTCTAATATATTCGATTTCCACCACACTGGTCTTACAGCATTGAGTCACTTCTTTTTTTTAAGTTACACTTACTAAACCTACAAGCAGTTATGAAAACTAATATTTTGATTGCCAGCAGTGTGTGTGTGCGTGTGGGTGTGGGTGTGGGTGTGGGTGTGTGTGTGTGTGTGTGTGTGTGTGTATGTGTGTCTGTGTGTGTGTGTGTGTGTGTGTGTGTGTGGGTGTGCGTGTGTGTGTCCGTGTACGTGCGGGCGGGTGTGCGGGCGGATACGTCTCCTGGCCAGGTGAGATGGCATGCCAGGTCATTGGCAGCGGTGGGGATTGGCTCTGCACCCCTACAGCGACTGAGCCCCAGGCTGAGAGTCTTGGCTAGCAGCGCCAGCATCTACAGGGCCTGAAGACTGGCAGGCGGGCTAACAGCCTCCGCTATCTAGCAGGCTGACAAGGCCCAGGGCCTGGTGGTCAGGGAACTGTTTAATGAGATGAACAGTGGATCAGACTATGTCGCTAGAGGCAGAGGGCAGGGAGGGAAATGGGAGAGAGAGATAGAGGAGGAGGGGGTTGGGGAGAAGGAACTAGGGAGGCGGGAGGGGGGGCCTGGCACGAGCTGGGCCTGCTCCTTTAAATCAGTGTGATGTGTTGTGTGGTTTCAGATGGTAGAGCAGGAGCAGAGTGGAGGAGGGAGCCTGTTTTAAGTAGGAAACAGAAGGGAAAGCTGGTTTGACTATTCAGCTGTCACTGATCGGAATGGAGTGTTTAGGTAGTCTCTGTGTGGGTGCTGTTGTCCTGTTCTCTGCATCTCTCTGTGTGTGTGTGTGTGTGTGTGTGTGTGTGTGTGTGTGTGTGTGTTTGTGTGTGTGTGTGTGTGTGTGTGTGTGTGTGTGTGTGTGTGTGTGTGTGTGGGTGTGTGTGTGGCTGTGTGTGTGTGTTTCAGTTGTTCCAGCCAGGCTTGTTAATTGTTTGAGTCCATCATCTCTCAGCCCTCCCAATAGGGGGTCTGCCAGCTATGCTTGTAAATATGACTTGATTACTAATATTTGACATATTTCCCAACGTGGTGCCGGGTACAGCTGAGAGATCAGAGGGATACGAGTCGATCAATGTAATTTGACCTGATATAGACCAATATACAGTCAATTATTCATGTCTGATCATACGCTAACAATAAAATGCTACCAGCTTCTGTTAAGAGTATAAATTATGGTAACTAGCGGTCTATCAATAATCTATCGGTCTTATCTATAGTGTGACATCATGTGTTTTATTGTTGGGATGATTATGGTATACGTTAGTGTAATTCTTGCTAGGCCTTCATGGACTTGTGACTAAACCATGTTAAATATTAATCACACAGTAAAGGCATGCGTTATTAGGTTTGACAAGCTCATTGATTATAAGATGGGGAGGTCTTCAGCTCGCTGTCTGTGTGAGTGTGGACTTCACTGATTGATAGTGTTGAAATAAGACATACTGTGTGAGTGAATATTTGGGACTGAAGTAACTATCAGGAAAAAAAATGTTCATTGCATTTTTGTATGGTATATCATTGCCAACCTTAACCACACTTTCTTCCAACCCTTGTTTACAGCACATGAATGTTGACTCTCCCTGTTTGTTGGTTTCCCAGTGCATTGATCAAATCAGTGAAGACAAGGCAGGGGTAATAATTCTTGGACAGGCTTTAATCTGACACTCCACTGTCCTCGAATGAAGTAACTGCCGTTTTCTGTGATATTTCATCTCCTCTGACGTGGGAATTGAGAATAGTACAGGGTTCTTTACGATGTATTGAAGTAGTGGAACTGAAGGACATCGGAGATGGGACCATGAATGTAGGTCTCTCAACAAAGGGAATTGCATGGTTAAGTTTAATGATGTTATCGGAGGGGTTTAAGGCTTCCCTTTTTTCATCAATGTTGAATTCTGAAAAGGTCTTGGAAAAATTTCAACACAAAAAAAACGCAAAAAGAATACTGTGAAAAGAACATTTTTTCTTCCTTTCTTTCTTTTGATTATCAGTTTAATCTTACACAAATAAAATCTAGAGAAAAACAAGCTTTCAATGTTTACACAGAAATAAGTAATCATTTTTAAACTACTACTACTACTCAGTGGCGAACCTTCAAGGCCTTCAAGGTATTTAGAGAGTACCCTGTTTCAAGACAACCTTTCAGAGAAAAGATTGGCTGACTGAAAAGAGGCCACCCAACACCCGAAGATTGGAATCTCTTATGCACACAAAAATTGGTTGTGCATCTAATTTTATTTTGTCCTGACTTGGTCTTTCTTTGCAATGGTGTAGCTGTTACAATTATTATATTTTCTATATATTATATTTATTATGCAATTATACCCTTGTTGCTTCTGTCAATTTGAATCCACTAATCAAAAAAATACATCGGACAGTGTCACTGTGGGTGTCTACACATTCCTGTCTACATCCACTCCACAATGATATTTTTCATTAGTGATTATATTTTGTGGGAGGTACAGAAGGCCCTGTTCTGATTGGCACGGTGCGCCACTGCTACTGCTACTACTGAAAAGAAATACAAATATATAATTTGTCACGATTATTGGAGCCCTTGGAAATTCTAACGTATGGTTAAATATATCAATCCATTATTGAGTCAAAAATCTCCAAGGACCACATTTGAAAAACGTCATCAATAGCTTATTTCTCAGGCTCACCAAGTTTCCAGAACTAAGCACAACATGAATGCCAACAAGCAATTTGAAGGGCTTGCCAGAAAAGATAACCTGCTGTCATCAAAGCAGAAACATAAGCGCCTAAGGGAGCGTGCAACATACTGAACGTATTTATTTAAGAACCTCTGCTGCCCAAATAGGAAATGATTCTGTAGACGTCACCTACCATAGAGGAATATGTGGCGGGTGCTCTGATGGTTTGTTTACTGGTTTACATCCGTCGTTCTTTCAAACGGTGCCAGCAGTCTGGTCTTTTGGTGTTTTGATCTCGTGACACACGCTTCATCCTTTCGTCTCTCTCCTCTCCTGCAGTTGCTCCACCAGAGGCCGCGGGCCACGCAGCGCTCTACTTCATAGAATGGCCAAGCCGCGCCAGCCCGACTTATCTTATCTCTGTGGTGTTTTCTATCTCTCCGTCCACAATAGCTGTCGCTTTCTTTCCCGCTGACAGACACATGCACACAGAGGCGCTCATTGTAAATAAGTCGATTGAGGCTCAGACTGAATTCAGTCGTCGGAGCTTTGTAATAAATGCCATTTTCAACTACTGAAAACTCCTGCCGAAATCGACCGGAGTTAGGCTCGCAGTTTGGCATTCTTACTGTCTCATCTTTTGAGTTGCTTTCTTCATCCTTTCATGATCTTTGCTCTACGGTCGCTCTGCCTGCTGTTTTGCTTTGCCATGGTTCTCTTTTTTTTACTCCGTTTAATTTGTTCAGAAGGCAGTCCTAGTTCTGTCTCTTCGTGATCAAAGATCCTCTGGTTCAATGGGAGGGAAAAGAAGCACACGGAGGGAGAGAGAGCAGTAGGTAGACAGAGGTAGGTGTGGCACTGCACACCATTGTGAATATCAGCAGTGAGTAAGAATTAAATTGCTTCTCCCACGAAGATAGCATTCATACATGTGTAATGAGAGAGAGACAGAGAGAGACAGAGAGAGACAGAAAGAGAGAGAAAGAGCGAGAAAGAGAGAGAGAGAGAGAGAAAGAGCGAGAAAGAGAGAGAGAGAGAGATTGTTCCAAAAGTCAGGCAGCATAATCCTTTTTTTTCTTTCATTTTTGAGTTGTTAATGATACCTCCCTTGGTCCCCTCCTCCTCCACTCCTCTCTACTAAGCACTGTGTGAGTGGGTCACTGTGACCAGTGGGTTCCATTTAGGGCTGATAGGTGGAGTCAGGGCCCTGGTCTCCAACTGGACACACAGATTGGGCCTGTAAATATAGCATTTGAGTACAGGACAACTCCGTACTGTGATGTCTAATAGTGGACCATCATCCTTTGGCAACGCAGTGAGGCTACACACACACACGCACACACACACACACACACACACACACACACACACACACACACACACCTGCTGGAGCAGGGAATGAACCCAGGCGGGAGGGGAAAGGAGGTGTTGTCCAAAGAGACAAGACACACACACACTCACCGACACTTAGTCCTTCACCTGGACTCAGCCCAATTCTCACTGTAGATGCTCTAAATTCTATAGAAGGTTGGGTATTTTTAACTGGTTGCATTCATAATTTTGGACAAAAGAAATAGTGCAATGCACATGCCTACACCTGTAATTGAACCACCAGAGAAATGCTACAGTCAACTTTATACAATTTCAAAAATATTATACAAACCAATCAAAGCATTTTAAAGCCATCTAGACATCTCTCTCCTCTCCTCTCAGTGAAGATCCTGCCACCCCCCTCTGCTCTCAGCTGGCAGTTTGCTTTCAACCAAACTCTGATGACATCAGACGACGAGCGCTCAATTCACTGAGGACTATGACAGCATCATTCCTCCCTCCCTCCCTCTCCTCCCTCTCCTCCCTCTCCTCCTCTCTCTGCATAGTGCCCATCCCTGCTCCCCTCCTCTTGGCTCACTCCAGCCTAGCGTTTTCCCGCCGCTCAGGGCTCTGGTGCAGCTCCCGGTCTCTAGGAGAAGAGTGAAGCGACAGCGCAGGCATCCTGTCAAACCCGAACCCTCAGTCAAAGGTTATTCCTGAAATGACCTTATCACCCTGACTCGCCCGTCCTTACGATCTGTTCTTCAACATTTGTTTGGAGCTAGACATTTCTTTTTTTTTACCTTTTCTTTTTTTTTTGCTGAATTGCGAGAAAGAGCGAGACAAAGCGAGGAGCGGAGAGAGCGACACGGTGCCGAGCCATGCGAGGAGCAGCGCACGTGAGGAAAGGGCTCCTGCATGAGCCAGGTAAGCTGTCGCCTCTGCCCCATGCTGCCCCATGCTGCCCCATGCTACTGGGAGCAGAGAGTTTAGTCTTTGGAGGGCTCCTCCATCCCAGAGGCTTAGACTGGAGATGATGGGCTTTTAGACTGACAATCCTAATTAAGGAATCGTGAGCCCAATGTATATGCTAATCTGTGGAGGAAACCTAAATGAGTGTGTCCACAAATAGAGGTGGATTCACAGATTTTGCCTGTCGTTGTGGTTTTTCTTCTTAGAAACTACTGCTGTTGAATGAGTAGTAATGCAGTAAATTAAAGGATGTGAATATTTTTCTGTTGTTCACTTAAGATGTGAGGAATTTGTATTTAATATGAAAATGGATTAAATATGGAATTTAAAGAAAAGATTTTTAAAAACAGGAGTATTTTAGCGCGTTATTATGGACTGGTAAGTTGTAAATTTGTCTAAACATTTTTTATTTATTAGTATTGATATGAATTAAGACACATCACACACACTTCGTACATTGATTAAAATATGATTCAAGCAATGATTTAAACCAAACAACCACTATATTTTATGTCAAAATACTATTAAGAAATGACAACATTTGAACAAATCAAAAAAACTAAAACAATAGGAAGCTAATATAAATTATTGGTCATTTGATATACAGTTTCTTTGTGCACTAAAGAAAACTTAGAAGTGTCTCTACTTTTCAAGCACATGCCTCATTGAATTTACTGAAGTTCACTATCGATTCAAACTTTTTCGTTAAGCTACTTTTAGTGAAAGCATACTTGCCATCGCAGCTGATGTGGTGTCTCACGGACTTCCTGTTCACTCAGGGAGCCTGTAAAATTCCTCGTAGACTCCCGTCTCCCCGCTGCCTCTTCCTTTTAACTCTGGTCTCCTTAGAGACCATGAAACCACAGAGGAGATCTCCTGAGCTATTGGAGGCCACTGGAAGCTGCTCTGTGAACCTAAGCGTTCTCCAGTGACCGACGCGGGCTGCGGGAGCTGTCACGCCACAGAGTGGTCTTGTTAAGTGGAGGAGGAATGTGAGTGACTACTGTGTGTTTAATCTAAGCAGGGGTAGCTTCACCTCGACACGCGTCTCCTCTGCCCTGTGCCACGGTGTGGACCGGGCAGCACCGGAAGGGGAGTGAGGAGAGGAGGAGGAGGAGGAGGAGGAGGCGGGGGGGTGTAAATGGAGGAAAGAGCATGTCTAGGTTTTTACGAGGCCCTTCAAATTAGACCAGCAAAAAGCAATTTAGCAGAACCCTGGACCCATAAAACCGGTGACGGGCAGACAGCGGAGAGAGGAGTGTGTTTGTGTGTGTGTGTGTGTGTGTGTGTGTGTGTGTGTGTGTGTGTGTGTGTGTGTGTGTGTGTGCGTGTGTATGTATTCTCTGTGTGTGTAACATGCCTGTCTGTGATTGAAAAGCTGTCCAGGCTGCCCAGGTCTGGCGTAGCATCCGTGATGAGCAGACAGGCAGCCCTCTCTCTCAACAGCTTGTCTATATCAATCCTTCATGACGCCCAGCCTTGTGTGTGTGTGTGTGTGTGTGTGTGTGTGTGTGTGTGTGTGTGTGTGTGTGACATTTGATGCGGCGGAGGGCTCCGTTGCACCACTGATCACCTCTCCCACCTAGGCGTGTGTGTGTAATATGGCATTGTAGAACAGTGTTTACAGAGGCAGCGATTTCTCATCCACCCCGATCATACGTTGCAGAGGAAAAAGAGAGCTACAAGCTGGCAGTAGCCTCTCAGCTGTCTCTATCTGTCTCTGGACGGATGACAGAAAGCGGTGATTAGATAGGAGGTGATGCAATACACATGCACACACACACACACACACACACACACACACACGCACGCACACACACACACACACACACTTAGACTTACATGCTCCTTCAGTAGATGGAGTTGGAGTTGTTATTCCCTTCTCTCAATTTGTCTGCATCCGAGAGGCTACACTCTACGTATCCACCCCCAGCCTGTAGGCCTGTGTCTCAGGCCGGACGAGCTCCTCTCAGGACAGGTCAGGAGAGGTTGCGTCTGAGATGGACTCTGCTGCTAATCCCCCGTTTATGGCCGAGCTGTCCTGCCAGCGTGGCTGTTGGTTCAGACGCTCCCCGGGAGGACAGCAACACAAATACACAGAGAGCGATCGTATCAGACGCCCGCCACAGCATGGGTGGGCCAGAGAGAGAGAGAGATAAGCAGACACACCACTACTACAGAGGAGACGTTGAACGAGGGATCAGAGAGAGGGGGGGGGTGGGAGGGTAGGGGGTGGGGGGGTGAAAAGGGGGCAGTAGGGAACGGACACAGGGGGGGTGGGTTGGCCAGGAGAGATGGAGCCAGAGAAGGAACAGAGGATTTAGGGGGGTTGGGGTGTGGGGTGTATTTGTGTGTGGAGAGGGTGGTAGGCCAGTGACTCCGCCAGTAGCTCCCCTCCCATATCAGTCTGCTGATGGATTGGCCCGTTTGGCTTACCAATCGCCTTGGAAGGCACCGGGTATCATGTGTTTGTGTGTGAATGGTCCTCTGTGTCCGTGTGAACCAAATTATTCAGATGGTGGTGTGTGCATGCACGCGTGTTTGTGTGTGTGTGTGTGTGTGTGTGTGTGTGTGTGTGTGTGTGTGTGTGTGTGTGTGTGTGTGTGTGTGTGTGTATGTGTGTGTGTGACTCATTGCCAGAGTGAACCATGTTGGAAAGGTTTAAGGCCAGCCACACGCAGAGACAATGGGTTTCACTCTTACTACATTTAAGTCCTCTTTGGCAAATGGGTATTGTACACAACAAAACCACTATATGTTCAAGGCTACGAAAGTAACACGATAATTAAGACAACTCTAAATTTGTTTCACATGCGTGTTTATTTTCAGCGCTTGATGCTGGGTTACATAGGAGCCATAATGTTAAAGAACCATAAAAATAGGAATGTACTGTACATGATTGTATAGAAGCATTTTGAACAGAAAAATACATCTGATAAAAAAAATGGCCGCGCTCAAAGAACACTGCATGGTGCCCCAAACCTGGTGTGAGTGGGATGTTTTCTCCTTCAGAACTGTATGGATAGAGTGTGTGGTGATAAATTGTGAGACCACAAAAACCTGTGTGTGCGTTTGCACCTAGTAGGTCAGCACTCTTGGGAACCGCAAGGTGGTGGGAGTGTGTGTGTGTGTGTGCGTGTGCGTGCGTGTGTGTGTGTGTGGTGAGGGGGGGTATGTGTGGGGCTGGGGGGGTGGATCTGCTTTTATTCTTGTAGTGATGGATTGTGGGTGCGTCGTCCTCTGTCCTCCTCCACTGCCTGCTTTTTGTAACATGGGTCTGGGGAAATGACTTTACGTGCTTCAAGTTTTATGAGGGAGTTGTTGGAAAGTACTGAGGACCAGAAGGAGTTGTTCATCACAGACTGTGACTCACTCTTAAGAACTATCTGGTAAAAGTTTTGGAATAACATTGGCGCTCCAGAGACCCATCTAATTATCCCGTTCAGTTATTTATAGACCTCATGCTATGCACATAAACCGCATGTGAAAAGCCCATCATCTCATTTTGCTCAAAGTGCTGGGAAAGGTGCAGCTCAACCTGCACACTGTGTGTGAATGTAAGCGCGTGTTTGTTACTATTAACGTCTGTGACTCAAAAGGTCTAGTGGCTCAGGCAACGTTCATTTCTTTAATATCAGTTTGCTGATGACTGGTGTTATTTGGCTACCAATCCCCTTATGAAATTATCTGTGTGTGCGTGTGTGTGTGTGCGTGTTTGCTTCTTTGTGCTTCAGGGTTAGGTTCCATCACAGGCTGTTCCATTTCCATGCCAGCCAGGGCTCCTGCTCCTCCCTTATTATCATACAAGTAATGGTCTCATTTTAATTTTGACTGATCTTTTTGATCCCTCTACTTACATAGACACACACACACACACACACACACACATTCACACCAGCAGATGAGCTTGTTCTTCTTTCTTGTGCTTTTGGCCTCTGAAGTACAGTTAAAGCTTTGCCCCTGACGGACACAGTGACACAATCACAGTAATCTGCATTTGACACGGACTGCAAGGGCGCGTTTGATTCCCGACACAGGCGCTAATTGTCTGGGGTGCTCCCTGGGTGGCACTCAGTGGTTGTCAGTCAGGGACCTTGCTAGCTTTGAGGAGAAAGCAGCTGGAGTTTTTTGTTGAACCAAGGTGTTTGGTTTCTTTGTAAAATGTCCAACTAAGTCCTCATTGAGTTTTGAACTGGTAGAGGTAGGATAAAGAAAAATACACACTTAAGACTATTGCTTTCTGTGTGTGTGTATGTGGGGGGGGGGTTGCGTTTGTTTGTCCATCTGTGTGTGTGTGTGTGGGGGGGGGGGGGGGTCTAGGTGTTT
>JAVQIZ010231499.1:30000-38720 GCA_036023535.2 Galaxias brevipinnis | reverse complement strand
TGTTTTGATATTCAAACTGTTAACTCTCAATTTTTTGATTTGTGTGTGTGTGTGTGTGTGTGTGTGTGTGTGTGTGTGTGTGTGTGTGTGTGTGTGTGTGTGTGTGTGTGTGTGTGTTTTCACGTCATCATGCTTAATAATGACCCGTTATTGTTCTACTAATAGGCTGTTGTAGTGTTAGAGGTGAAAAATCGGTTCAACAGTGCAATTTTATGAGATGAGAGTACTCTAAAGTTAATATTTAAAAAGTTTCATAACCCCTCTTCACACATACTTAAAAAGAAAGTAGGTTAGCACATCCATAGATATTCCAAATATACTGCAGGGTCAACTTTACCATACATTACCATTCACACCATGAAAGATGGCTGAAAGGCATATTTTTTTAATTGTATGCAGGCTTGCGCCACAGTGTGTTGTGAACCCACATCGATCAATGTTAGGCACGGGGAACTATGACGTTAACGTCATTATGGCTGCATTACAGAGCAGAGAGCTGGCTGCAGTTTGGTGGGACAAGCGCAGGTAAGGCTTCTAAACCAAATTTAACTGTGTCAGTCATGCCTGTGTTTAGGCGTTAAACTTGGTTTTAGGTTCCAGTGCAGCCAAAAAGTAACCTGTGATGTATGAATTGGTAAATAAGACGAACTTCCGTTTGTGCGTTTCACAGGACCGTGCAGAGCCTCTGTGTAGGGAAGGTCCATGGTTTCATTTTGAATGTCCCGTCACGTGTATCCCTCGGAATAGTGTCCCTTCCACTCAAACGGAGGCACTGGCTTGCAGTGCGACAGGTCAATGGGCAGTACTACAACTTGGACTCCAAACTAAAGAGTCCTGTTTCCATCGGAAGTGAATCAGAGCTACGGTGAGCATGGGCATGCCATTTGGGTGTTTATCTTTCAGTAAAAACCTACCATTGTGTATCAAGATAATCAACCAAATATATTTGAAATGTTTGACCCTATCCTATTTTAAAACATTCAGACTGGTTACCTTCTGAGTTGCAAGTATGCAAAGCCCCTGTACTCACCTGTAAATCTTTTACCTTAAGTGTTAAAGAAAATGTCTGTATTCTGACAAAAATATTATAGAAGGTCATCCTTTATAATTGTATAATTACAACAAATGTTCTTGTAGACTGCTTAACATAGAAAATGTATGCAGTTTGTGTAAGGATGAAAACCAGATTATTCAACCAAAGGAAGTGTTAATACAATGTTGATGTTGACAGCACTTGTCTGGCAGCTCTTCTGAACTCAACTAGACAAACTGCATTTGTATTGTTTAGTCCGCTATTAACCATCTCTCCTTCAATGAGTCATCCGTTGGTGAGGTAAACCCCATGTGACTACTTATCTATTTGCTTTTGTTTGTACTTTGCACCCTTTTAATTCTCTCTTGTGTCATTTCCTTTCTGGGCTTCGCTATAAATATATCTCAGGGCATTCCTCGGTGAGCAGCTTTCTCAGGAAGTGGCTGAGTTACTACTCGTTGTCCAAAGGGAGGTGGAGGAGGACGGGTCTTGGCTTAACTTTGATGACCTCAAGAAGAAATAGGACATTCCTTTACTAAGCATGGAACTGAAACTCGTGTTCTTGGTGGAAAAGAATACTTTTTTTTAAGAAGAAAAAAAAGAAGACGTTCTTAAGATAAATCTTCAGGGAATGCAATAAGTTGGCTGTCTGTTTTAAAACATTGACACACACAAACACCCTCCAATACAAAGCCACGGGATTGCTAAAAAAAATGAACATGAACTGAGGTGGTTTGTTCTATTAACAGCTGAATCACATGCTCCAATCTCTCTCCATCTTTCTTTTTCCCCATCTAAGCACTGTAGGCCCGAAGACGTGTTACGGCTGGTTGGCCTTTCTGTTTATTGATATTGGCAAAGGATCTACTGTGAACTTCATGAGGGACACAATATCTTGTCCTTTCTTTTCTCGCCCATCTATGCATATCTAAGGGGAAAAGGACACTCACTTTATTGCACGCTACATTAGAAACAAAGAAAGATGCTAAATATCTTATTTATATTAAACTAATGCAGATGTGCAGGTTTGGACTTGTTTTTATTTTTTTTGTTTTTAGCATTTTCTGAATAATGGATGTCCATGGATAATGAATATTATAACACCGCATCCTGTGTATTTTAAAATGCCATACAATACATTTACTGCTGGGTTTTTTTAAAAAAACACCAAACACGTGAATATTTGTATCTGTTATTTTATTTATATTAGACTCTGAAGTGAAAAAGGATGCCATTCAAAAGGAGCATTGGTAATACCATAAGAACTTAATTCAAGGGTTAACAAGGTAAGGAGGGGAGCGCAATGAATCTCAGACATACTGTACCATATATACACGACACATGTTATAGAGACCTCCGAAACCCACTGCTATACATAGTTATTATTGCTAGTTACGGTAGGGCTACGGAAGCACCGGTAGCAGGAATTGTATTGCTATATACCTGCTGTCATTGCATGGAGTTGCATGAATTGTAGTTCTGCACTCAAGACTGGCTAGTAATTGTATTCCACTGAGCCTGGCCTTAAGAGGAGGGTTGTTTAGCCCTCAGGGTTTTTGTGTTTTTTTTAAGAGCAAAGGTTTCTGGTGAATTATATATTATAGACAGTAAAATGTACATAATTGTATCATAATTCAAGGGAAATACAGAATTGCCACCTATAAAAAGTAAAAAACAAAAGAAAAACATGTTGAATACCAAGTGAGGGGACTGCATATTCATTCACAGAAATAAGTGTCTTGTTGCTACGTGCCAGTGTTTTTTCTTTACAACAATATCATATAAAAACTTCAAAATAAAATAGTGATAACAATACATTTAAGAATATAAAACTACAACGTAGTAACGTCAATACCATTTTTGCTGGCCTCACAACTGTCAACAGTTCACACACACACTGGACAGACAGGGGAAACTGTAAGGGGTGACTTTGAGTAAACTTGGTTCAGACCTGTTCATAATCATGCTACCTATCTTCCATTAGCTTACAAGGATTAACTACAAGTCCCATTACTTTTAAGTGCTTTAATTCATAGTACTTAATGGTACTGACGTTACGCTCCTTTAAATCACAAATAGGATTCAGTTGATTAGTTCTTTTGCCTCTCGGTAAAGTGTCCATTCATAAGAAAACTAAACATTTTCTCTCTACATTTTCTAACATTAAAAAAGTCAACGTGAGTACAAGTTCCTTGAATGGGCAGGGTTGGGGTGTGATTGACTACCCCCGTAACCAGTCAGCATGCTGGGAGAGTACTGCACATTCAGAGCAAGATGTGATTGTAGAGCAGAGCCATTTTTTTAGATCCATGGAAAAAAAGGAAAAAAAAGACAAGAAAATGCAATTATTTATCTATGCCACAAGATCTGCTCTTGGAATACAAGCTGCCATACAAAAAAATTTGGTCACAACAGACAATGAATTCATTTTGCTAATTACGATTAATAAACGGTCTGCATTTTCGGTTAAGTTTCCATCTTAAATCCAAAAATGCTGAATTTGAGGTCATTTTTTTAACTATATTATATGTAATCCTCTATAATCCTCTATTTATATCAAATAACGTAAATCATTTTCAGTTAGATATAGCTTTCTTTCGAACGGCCAGATGAGAGCATATTATCCAATTTTATATTATCATATTATTTTATATTATTATATTATCCAAGTCCCATAAACAGAAAAACAAAAGACCCGCCTACAGGGTCCTCAAGGTTGGTGCATCACGATCATTCACACTAAATCAATTTATTTTTGTTTTTTTACGTGATATTTTAAAGTAATGAGAAATGCCACAGATTATGATGATGTCACAAGTACATAGGGAACTCACAGAGGGGGGTGGGGACTGCCTGTCAGCCAAGGGCAGGCTCTCATAGCCAGGGTTGCCATTGGAGGAAACGTTTGGAGTCCTGTATAGAGACAGAAAGAGAGAGGGACAGAAAGGAGGAGGAGGAGGAGCGAAGGATGAACGAGAGAGGGAACAAGGGTTGAGACACATTACGAAAGACACAGAGGAAAGGGGTTGTAGGGAGGTGGAAACCAAAATGGGGCAAAAAGAGAAAAGGGGGGAATAGTGATTAGAGAAATGGTGTGGTTTAAAATACAGACCTCATTATAACTAGTGGCATTAGTATTACCAGGGCTTTAGTGTAAAGGATTATACTCAGAGTAAGGTGCAGCCAAAGATACAGTAAACTCCTGATAGAAGCTCTAAAGTATTGCTCTTAGTCATACTTTAAATTTATGACAGCAACAAAATAATGCAAACGCTATACTTTGTTACTCAATTGTTTAAAGTACCTGAATGCCACAGATTGGTCTAGGTACTACATTGAACAGGAGTTTACTGCACTCTGAGAGTTTGATTTATTTCGAATAAAGTATTTGAAAGACATTGTTTTTTTTTGCCGTATCTCCGCTGTTACATTGTAGTTATAGGTTATTGTTATGATTTAGGATCATGTAGAATTACTGACTGATTTTAGAATGAGTTGTCCTACAAGCGACGTTGAAATATTTATATTAAAACGCAAAAATATTAATTGGACTTGCACAATTCAGCGAGAGAACGTGGAGACAGCGAAACTGTGAGATTGGTAGTGATGAGCAGAAACTCAAGCAAGTGGATTAGCGAAACAGAAAGCAGAGAATGAGAGAGATAGAAAGATAAGAGAAAGGCTTGATAGACTTCAGCATGAGGGACTATGACTTGGACACCACAGTGGTATGGTAGTGAAAATGAAAGGGGTTTTACCTATCCCAAACTGAGCCTCACATCTCCGAAGTATTAACGCGAGCTGCTTCGTGAATGGTACCCTGCTCCCCATAAAGCAGTAGCGCGCTACTGAATTTAGGAAATAGGACGCCATTTGAGAGACAGCCGAGATCTGTGCAATGATCAAGCGGCCTATGGTGTCTGTCTTGAAAAGGCTCGACAGACCAATAGACAGACACACAGACAGACAGACCTCTGGAGTAGTTGTCTGTTTCTCTGCCTACGCTGCAGTCCACATTGACCTGTCTGTGTGTCTGTCTGAGTTGTGTTTCTACCTGAAGCTGGGTGGGCTTTGGACAATCTGTGCATGTCTATATAGAGACAGGGATGTCTTGACCTAGATGGATGCCCTGCGCTGTGGCTAACAAGTACATTGGTTTAACCTCTCTGGTGTGACTGTGGTATGTGGAACATGTGACATGAATTTAATCAGAGCTTATTGTAAGTGTTATGAAAATACGTGTCTGACGATGCATGTAGACGTTTACTTAATCATCTGTGTGTTTCTTTTCTACCTTGCCTTCAATAATGCTTCACAAAGCAGAAAGTACTCCAACTCTGTATGTTGCTAATTCAAACTTCACTACTGCATAGTGGACATATCTGAGCTCCCTGATCTGATGGAGGATCCCTTGCAATTACATATTTGTGTTTTAAGTTGCCCTTTGGAAAAGAGGTATGACCAGATTACCAGTGCCCAAGTTATATTCTTAAGTATTAGGGGGCAAAACATGGAAAACTGGCCCTAGATCAGTGCCTGAGGACAATTTCTTTCTACTGCGACATCTTGGGCCGTTCTGTCTGTCTGTCTGTGTGTCTGTGTGTCTGTGTTACTCACGGGAGGGGCGGGGCGCTAGAAAAGGGGGGTGTCCAGCCGGCCCCTGGGTAATTATAGAAGGGGGGCAAGGCCCCTCGCTGAGACCCCGTGGCCGTCTGTCTACGTGCCTGATGGGAGGTGAAGGGGTCCTCACTCTCGCTGTCCGAATCTTCATACTCCTCGTTCTCGCTGTTCCCGTCAGGGAGAAAGGAGAGAAGTAGTCGTGAGTTTAGGATTAAGGGTGTGTTGCGTCACTAACAGTCTCACCTGTCGTTTTGAAGCTGTCACAGTTCTGTGCTTTATAGAACGAGCATGTACATGAAAGCATGAAAGAATAGCTTGTACATTTGTCTGTCTATGTCGCTGCCATACAAGAACATTTCAATAGAAATACAAATCTTAAAGATTCTCGATTCCCTGTCATTGAGCTCATACTTGGTAAACGTGAAAATGTAATTGTCATAATATTTCTGTGGAAAGTGGATGGTTTCATGGGGAAACACCAGGGGTGAAACCAACGTCTTCATTGAACCTTTCATCCTTTCTCATACTTTTCTGAAACTGACAGTGACACATTTGGAATAGTTAGTCCAGAGAAAACCTCTGCCAAACATGGGAGTATCAAGCTATGACAACACTATTAGACTAGAATAGAAGCTCACCACAGCCTCCCAAAAAAGACATAATGACTCATATGAACACATGTACCTACACACGCACAGAAGCACACACTCTTTGCTCTCTCACCTGGGGAAGCTCCTCCAAGCTCCAGGCAGGGAGCAGAGGATGGCCGTGAAGGCAAGAGCCGAGAGGAAGGAGTAGAGGGAGAGGTACAGCAACCCCTCCATTCCATCATAGCACAGGCCTTTCAGAGAGTCAACGTAGTCCTGAGAGAGAGAGAGAGAGAGAGAGAGAGAGAGAGAGAGAGATAGAGAGATTAAGACTGAGAGAAATTGTGTAATTTGGGGGGTGGGGTGCATGGTAGCTTAATCAAAGCAATCTGTACCTACATATTAGCAGCTACTGTGGGTTTACCTTGCTAAGTCCGCGACAGTTGAGTAGTGCCACCAGCTGGTGAAAGTTGCCCTCGGTGGAGTTTAAGATCTGCTGAACCTCCCTGAGAGATCTCTACAAAAACAACAAAGTTTGAAGTTCTGGGGATCAACTTTACATATGGTTTTAATAAGTGAGGTCAAACACTGCGTTTGATAGACGTTTTGTGTGTAATGCTTACATTACCTCGGCCTTTGGAAACTGTGGGAGAGCGTTTCTGTCCAGGTTGGAGAGGTGTGTGTGAATGCTAGACAGGGCCCTCTGAGACTGGGTGAGTATCTGGGGTCAACAGGTCAGTTGAATCATACCATAAACGTAGCATTATCACGCAAAATGATCTAATAATAATCTAGCCAAGATTTTATTTAAAACTCCTGCGGGGTGGCTTTGGTAAGACAGGGAGGGGGTGTTGCATTACAAATACTACCTGCTGGAATGGGCTGCTCATGCGACTACTGCAGGTCAGGTAATAATCCAGCACATCTGAATGTCAAACAGAACAGCAGCTAGCATCAGTATCGGAAGACTGCTACTCAGTACATTCAATAGCATGCCTAAAGCAAGTTTCTATGTTGGAACAAATTAACTGCTTAGGGTAATATGCAGCAATAGCACTCTATTGCAGCAATCTATATGTCATGGCATTCTGGTTAATTTAGGTAGGTGATGTGGTTTGTTTCTGCATTGCTGTGTGGTGAAATGAGGTAGTGACTTTACCTGAACTGGTGCCCGAGTTGAAGTGGGTGGAGTTGAGGACAAACGTGTTTGGGTCAGTGCAGAAGTCACTTAGAGCCTAATGATGACAAGGTAGAAAGTGTAGGAGTGGGGGCGGAAGAAAGGAAGAGAGAGAAACAGCGAGGATAACGTTAGAGAGGAGACACAGTGACCAACTGACACACTCACCCTCTCTGGGAGAAGACTGCAGCTCTCCCATGAAGTGAACAAAGTACTATACAGGATTGATTATGACGCTCTTAACTTGCCAATGTGGAGCACAAGAACCCTACTCTCCTCACCCGCTTGTAGTGGCACAGCAGTATGTGCTACACTAGTGAAAGCGGGTGAGAAGAGTAGGGTTCTTGTAGGGTTCCTGCATATATATGTACAGTACCAGTCAAAAGTTTGGACACATTTTTCCATTGAAGTGACTAGGAAAGTGTGTCCAAACTTTTGCCTAGTACTGTATATAAGTTTGGACACATATATATATATATATATATATATATATATATATATGTATACAAACACAATTGTCAATCACGCTTGATTTTTCAGTTGTAAACTATGCTGAAGACAAAACACACACACACACACACACACACACACACACACACACACACAACAAGGGACAGCCCCGCCAGAAGAGGGAGTGAGAGCCCCACGTGGAGCGATAGAATGGAGCTGAGCCAGAGCAGCAAAGAGACAGAGCAGGGCCCACAGTTGTCCCTTTGTTTCCCTGTCATTGGCCGGAGACAAGGCTGCTCTGTGTGGACATGCACGCTCTGAGACATCTCCCACCAGCTCCACATGACAAACTGCCCTATCAACACAAACCCCTCTTCAGACAGCCGGACAACCCCTCCAGCACTTTGTCCCCCTGCCAAACAAAAAAGGTCACAAATTGAAAGTGGACAGTCCACTATCATGGGATCTTTGTTCTACGTTGTCCAGGGAAATGTCATAAAACGTCCAGAGAGCATTGTAGAGCTGCAGCTGTGACGCATGCAGACGGCCATAATGTGTTATGTACTACACGCAGTGATGGCATGGGGGTGTTAAAAGCACCTTCCAACTTCCATGTTCTTGCACGCCACTATACCACCGTGAGTGCTACCATTACCAGGCCGCTCCCCTCTGAGGGTCCCACGAGGCCTTGGAGATGTAGCGACAGGCTCCGGTCTGGCCTCGCTGGTTCATTTTCCTTCTCTCCGTATCTCTTTGCTCTCTCTCTCTCTCTCTCTCTCTCTCTCTCTCTCTCTCTCTCTATCTCTTTGCTCTCTTTCGCTCTCTCTCTCTCTCTTGATCTATCTCACTCTCT
>JAVQIZ010231499.1:0-27500 GCA_036023535.2 Galaxias brevipinnis | reverse complement strand
AGTCAATTGCATTGTGTTCCAAGCTGCCAAACAGTGTGTGTTTCATAACCAGGTTGTATTTAATTTAACACTGACTCTGTGCCACTTTTTGTAAAAGGCCACAATGTGCAGAGAACTGTGTCATTGGAAATATTTCCTAAGAGGTAAGCCAAAGCACTATGTTTTTTATTTATTCACAGGGCATCAAAGTCGTGCATCACAGGATCAAACGTGACATCATTGTGACCACTAGGGGGTTGAGACAAGAGTGGCATCAAGCCTGCGCCTACATAATAATGACATAACCAGGTCTGATAGCAGATCTGCAGTATGTGAACCGTGATAAAGCAATAATGCATGGTAAAGCAAAATGGCTTCAGTTGATAATAATCTAAGCATAACAGTTTGATGCATTTCGTGCACCATGACAACCCTCCACTAACATATCACAACCTACAGTAAATCAAATCACAGTAGTAGAGGTGTGATGTTGCGCTTCACTGCTCAGTGTACACGTTTTCAATTGCAGGGTTTTGAAGACCAATCTCAACCCCTTGGACTCCTTTGTGTTTTATTTGGGCAGATGCCAAAATAAGCTTCCTATTTACTTAAGATTCACAACTTATATCTAATACAATAAATACAAAATATATATAATTCAGTGTTTTTCAAACATTTATGAATCTGAGAAAAAAATATAAAAATTAAATCTGGGGGGGAAATTACTAGATTTAACAAATATACACCCCAATGTTGACTCTTTTTGTTTTCACACTTGGCACCCTACATAAATGTGCTCCCTATTGGATGACTGCCCAGTCACCTGATATTAGGACTATCTTGAGGTCTAATGACTGCATAACTGTAATGTTGTGGTTGGCAGTCTGAGATCATCACAGCATTGACAGGGAGTCATGAACGAACCTCCTGCCCACAGCCATGACATCATTATCACAAGGTATATCCATGCCGTACAGCAGATCTGCTGTTATTAATGCAAAATGACCCGCTCACAGTAAACCAGAACTGAATGAATGTTTGCCACATATACAATTTGACGTCATAATTTGACCAGAACTGATGTACTGGGTGTGTGGGTGTATGTCTGGTGTATGACTGCGGCTCACTCTGTGTGAATGACGATGGGGATTCCATTGAATCATAGCAAAATGATGAAAGGGTAAGTCATTAGTAAGATGAGCATTAGTCCACAGATGATGAATGCAAATATTGCCCAGCTGCACCCATGCATTACAAATGGTGGAGTCCAACCTGGCAAAAAGTTGGGCACCGAAGAATGACATTTAATACTCAACCAATCTCTGTGACACATTGTCACTATGGTTTGAGATGAGGGTACAACGACTGTCCTCACCAGCACAATGTGACGGCTGCCACTGACACCCATGTGACACAACAGATGCCCCGCCCCTTCCGCCCGCTGTAGCCATGACCTGTGCTCCCATCTTCATCCTCCTCCTCCTCTTCTGATCCCTCAGTCCTGTCCCCACGGTGACAGCAGCAGTAGTGTATGAGGAAGGAGAGGACCACGAGGAGGGAGAGAACGAGAGCGATGGCGGATAAACTGGACAAGACCAGTAGGGTCTGTGGGAAACAAAGGGTCAAGGGGTGAGGGGTCGCAGTCAGTTGTTCAGTTAGTCAGTGAACCTAAAAACCAAAACAGTCCACCATCTTAGAAGACAAAACAATGAATGATATTCATTCTGCGATTCTGTTGCTGTGTGATACCAAAATGCAAAAATGAATGGGGGCAATTTCAAATCTAACATTTAGCTTTTAGTGGGACATTTCAAACTAAAATAATATTGTTTGGGTATTTAGAAGATCAATGTTGATACAGTTGATACACACTTTTACTATTTTTCTGGCATAAACCCAGGGATCTCCACATTATCTGAACAAATGACACTAAGCTCTGTTAGTCCTGTAACTGAGCACGCCCAAACCCAACATTACTGGAGTGCATTTAGCAAGAACACATATCTACAGCATTATCCTCCTCCATCTGCTCGTCTGTCTCCCTCTTCCTCCCAATCCAATCTCTACCTTTGCGAGCTCTATCTCCTCTGGCTCCTGCTCTCCCCAGCAGCCCCCTCCGCCACCTCTCCACCCTACCCATGCCCATTTCCCCATGTTCACTCTCTCTCTCTCTCGCTATCCCCTCCCCCCCCCTCTCTCTCTTTCTTTCTATCCACACCACTGAATCTCTATTAATAATCTGTGACCTACTTAAATACATTCACTGCCACTCTCTCTTTCCCGCTCCCTTTTCAGTCTCCCCCCTTCTCTCGCTCTGCCCAGTTTTCTGTTCAGCTATACCTCCTTGCATTACTCATTCTCTCGCTCATTCGCTCTTTCTCTCTCGGCGCTTTCAGACTCTTTTGTCTTTCTCTACTGGCAGATCATTTCTGTCCCTCTCTACAGACCATTGAAATGTCAGGAACATGCCGTGTGTGTCATGTGGAGAACTAAACTGTGGATACTTTATTTTCTGATGCCTGAGCTGTAAAACCATTGTAGGAAGAACCAGCAAAACAGTCTATTTTGTGACATGATAAGACAAACTATTTGACAAAATGCCATTGTGCATTGCATTTTCCCATCAATATATTGGATCAATGTTTTGAAAGAGATTATTTGAAAGCCAATTGCATAGTAGCCATAAAATATGATGTCTTGTGTTGGGTCCTCAGTCGCTGCATTGAAAAGGGGCGTGAGAGGATTTATACTGGGGTGTATCAGAAGTGTAATTAGGGTACAAAGGACTTTTTGATGGCCAGGTGGTGTAACATTGCTGATGAGTACAGGGTCCGATCAGGGCTCATTGGAGCAATCCAGGCCCAATTCCCACCATTACAACACCAGTACAGGCATGAGCAAGCTTTTTGTCAAGCCCTTACAAAATGACTCAGATTCTTCTTCATCATCTTTTTCTAAGGGTGTGTATCATGTAAAATAAGTGTATGATCGTTTGTATATTTTCGTTAGCATGGCATTGCTAAAATATAACTTATTTTTCTCCAAGCAAATGTTGTAGTTATGCGGACATTATTGTGGGTGCTGTTAGAAAGCGTCTGTTTGTAATGTGAATGTTGGGGGCATGCTTTATGAGAGACAGGGAAAAGGTGTTAAGCTGTCGTGTGACTGATGCTGGCGCTTGGTGTTCATTACCTGCTGGTACTCCCAGCTGTCGGGAACGAAGACGTTGTCTCTCATCTGCATGGTGAGATCCAGCCGGGGGAGGGCATGGCACAATCTCACCCACAGTGAAGGGGTGTAGCTAGGCACCGTCGCCATGGCAGCCATATTGAACAGCCAAACACCCCTTCCTCCACCCTATGAGGGAGAGAGAGAGAGGGGTGGATAAAAACTGTCAGCAAGACGGAAAGGGTGGGGGGTGGGGGGGGGGTGGGGGGGGCTAGGAGCATACAGCCAAATCTCTCTAAAAGAGTGAAAGATCACTGCAACCATCCTGTCAATCAGAGCTCCCCATAGACCGTAGTTTAAAAAGGAAAACCAGTGACCACAAGAGGCGCACACAGGCACTGTCTGTCATGGGAGCTCGATTTTGAAGGAGCCTAACTACCAGGCTTTAAACACACAGTAAGTTAAGGTTACATACTGTTTCAAAAATATCTGTTTTATGTTTCATCAGTAATGGGCTTGAGATATGGGGATTCTCTGAAGTTGTGTGCCTGAGGGCAACATGTCACCCAGACCTAGCCCAGTAGCTCACAGACCCAAGAAAACAATGACATCTGTAGGAAGACGAATGCATTGTATTTCACCAATCACCTGTAACTTCCTATCTTTACAAAGACAAACAGTGTACTAACTATAGCCTATCTACAGGCCCATATACCTAACAACACTGTGTTGTAATGTGCTGTGTCAGCATTCTGATATACAAGATCAACACACAGGCAGAATGCATTAGTATCAATGACAGACATTGCTTGACTACTAATGGCAAACCACTCCCTAAATCACCATGGAAAAAGACATGTTTGCTATGCTTGTGAGTGTATGTCTGTGTGTGTGTGTGTGTGTGTGTGTGTGTGTCTGCTTAATCCTTGGGGAAATGGGGTTGCATTCTCATTCATACATCAAGTTTGCAATACTGCTAACTGCAGACCTTTAATTTATATTTTTTTCTTAAAGACTCTGATCTGGACAACTTTCATGTAAATATGGTAAACCTATCTGCATGTATGGCTTATATATTGTGTGCCCTCTAACAAGATGTGAGTATTGCGACAGGATTCTCTCTATGCTCGATCACATCTTGTGAGAGGCAACTGTTCACATAGGCTCATTAAAGCTTGTTATCTTTTGACAAAAGCATCAGTGGGTCTGTCCTTACATACACCAGGATTCATTTCAATAACAGGAAGCATAACAGCAATTTCAGGCAAGGTATGAATGGGGAGAATGCTAAGAATTAGTGAATGTCTGTTGTTGCAATTGTCTACCAGTAAATCAATTGCCTCCCTGCTAAATCCAGCTAAAGCAAAGAAAGTAGGGTAAATACAAGGAGTAAATCAGGTTAGACCAAACAACTATCAGAGTCTTTATTACAATGACAGGTCAAGGGGGGGGGGGGGGGGTTGCAGGATAGGGGGGCATACAACACTGATTTGAAGATTAAGACGCATATCAGAGGGTTTAGAGCTTAGGAGAGGAACGCTTGGACCGTTCACAACCGCAGAACAAAGGCAAGATATAGATACAGAGCAGCTCTGTGCTGGACTGATGTGTGAAAGTAAATTGTGGACAGTCCCACTATTGAGCTAGAATGAATTACATTGATTTTTGATGCATTCTTCCCAGAGCACCTGCTGAGGGTTTAAAGTCTTTGTATGAAGCAGTTATTCATTCAGCACAGCTTTCTATCAATACAGTACACTATATCCCCAGTCTTTTTAATGGCCCCATTGATTGCTTATAATTCTGTCTGCTGCTGAATACTGATGCTAACAAGGCTATATATAGTGAGTGCATACATTTACTAATGCAATAGTTTTAGTACGCCATTTTGTCCACGCCAGCTGCTAAGATTTGGGGCATCCCCAGACCAAAATGAGTTAACAAAAAGCCCCTCTGGCCAGACAGAGCCTCTTTAAGCCCATTAGAATAAGCCCGTTCACCTTTAATGGCTTCAACTGCCCAACTGTCACAACTCAAATCAATGCCAGTACTCCATTTCCATTATTAAGACTTTGGTGAGAATTATGGTCTCAGTGCTTTCAAATATGCAATCCATCACACTAACTGTGACAACGGTTTGTCAACAGATTTACCCTATTGTATAAAGGGCATTATATTCACAGATTTTTCTCATATCTGATCAGTCAAGCAGTTTACACTTTGTATGCATTCATCTTCTTGAGTTAAGCATGGCAGACAAAGCTGTAAAATGAAATGAATTATGATTTTGATGTGTGCTGGAAAATAAATAGTAGTGGAATTACGTACATCACTTGACAAAATAACTAAATCAACATTATTTTCTTAGAGTGACATTTTATTTTACAAAAAAACTGTATGCTTTCCACTGGAATAAGAAACCTTTTATTAATTCTCATTAAATAAAATGCTGACAGTGCCACCATATCAATCTATAAAACAAGGGTCACAGTACCACATTAACTGTTAATCAATATATCCCCCTGGGAATAAAATGGCCCTATGATCGATCAATACATGTCATGTCAAATCCAAATGGTTTGATGCCTGATGCTCCCAGGAAGTGATTGGGACCGCAAAAGTGGGTCGCCCACTGTGGTGCTGGCAGTTGCTCAGCACTTGTCAAAGCGAGCGAAGCTCAAGTTGACGTGATGTCTCCTGCCAGCTTGTTATCATGCTGGTCACCATTGCGTAACTGAAGGAAAATAAATTTGAGTTTGTGCTCACGTGATGAAGTGTGTGTGTGTGTGGGGGGGGGGGGGTGCAAACGAGAGCTGGGAGAGAGGAAGGAGAAGCCATAGCCTACTGGACACTGTGATTACCAACCAGAGCATCGGCAGTGAAACAAAGCACTGAACTAATTCTACATCTTGGAGTTTCTTTACTGTTATTGTTACAAATGTGAACTTAAAGATAAAGCCTTTGAAGAGGCATCCATTTATGGAACATTTGATTCTCCCATCTGAATGCACAGGACAGGGCTGTTTTGTGAGAGAAAATTCTCCATGAGAAAATCTGAAGATGGGGAGCATCTCTTGCAGCTTAGAAAATCCTCTTTAGCACTGTAACCTGAAATCCTCCTTCATCAGGGGTTACATTGCATAACTAATAACTAATGATATCCTGCAACTAAAGCAAAACGTGATACATCCTCAGACGATCTTCAGTGCTTTTCCTCATTAAGTCCTAAATGTTTAACGGTCATTTAACTATAGTCATTGAGGTTGTGATGACAGTTTATGAGACAGTAATCTGGCCCAGTGACTCACCACACAGCAGTCTAATTGTCTCACGAGACATTAACATCTATTAAACTTTGTGAGCATCCAAGCACCTGTCTGCTTTGCACAGCCACAGGTAAACCAGAGTGGTCTGATAAGTGTTTTTTTAATTTATTTAGTTTTATATGCAACCATGGTCAGTTGTATTCATCTAACCACAGAGTGAGTGCAGCCAACCATAGACTTGGGAAAAGCTAGTCACTGCTGCACAGTCAGCCTGTCCAAAGCAGCACAGCTCTGATGTTTCAGTGGAACATGACATGGTGATGCTGATGATAAAATGATGCCACTGTAGTGACCTAATTGACAATTATCACAAACAAAATAAAATGTTCAAATGCATTGCAGATGAAGCTAGCCGTTCAGACATGCATGTTACATGCAACTAACATATATAAAACTCATGGATATCAGTTTGATTATTCTTTCTTGGTTTTCTTAATTGGGTGAAAAGGAAAATTGACGTGGTCACACATTTCCACAAATATTTTTTTGTATTTTTATTAGTATTTGAATTTTCTAGTAAAAAAAAAAGAAAATTGTATGAATTACATTAAATCATTTAAATCATTTAAAATACAGGTTTGGAGTCATCGTGTTGGCTTTAAATTGTAATGGTGTAACAGTGCATGATGAATACATGTCACTTGACTGGTCATTAATCTTACTGTTATCATACCATAGGAGAGAGTCGAGGGAGAGAAGTCCCTTACCTTTGACTGGAGTAGTGGAACGGCTCTCTCTCTGTGGCGGGTCTCCTACTCCTCTTTGGTTCCGTCAAATATTTACCCACTCACTGAGGTATACCGCAAGCTGTCAACGGTTGATTCTCTTGAACAAAAACCATTCTGGGAAAAAAAAGAGGCTTGGACGCATGCCAAAAATAAGTCGAAACGTAAAAATTAAAATAAGATCTGAATTCTGTTGGCTTTTCAAATTAACAACAGCCTGTAAAGGTATGGTTGTCTGGTCACAGTAGAGAGGTGCTTGTGTTGATGGATGAGAGAGAAGCACTCAGCAACAGAGAGTGAGAGAGAGTTAGAAAAAAAAAAGAGAGAGAGAGAGAGAGAGAGAGAGAGAGAGAGAGAAAGAGAGAGAGAAAGAGATTAAGACTGAGGAGACATCCCCAAGGGACTCTTATCGTTGTGTTTGAGCCCCTCGTAGCTGAACGCCCAACCGACTTCAAAACAAGGCAGTGACACGATAGTGTCCAGAGATAATTAATCCGTTAACGGGGATTAGGGGTCGGTCCCCTCACTCACTGTAAAGATAAAGATAGTAGTAGAAGAAACGCAGACTCTCATTAAAAATCACATGTCAATCTGAGCAATCATTGTGCTCCACAATAGAGGGCTACATTACAACCAGACAATTCTCGGAAAGACACACACACACAAAAAAAGATTAAACAAAATAAATCAAAATGCCTCATGGACTGTCTGAAAACAAGTGCAGCCAATGTACTGGAACAGAAAAATCTAAATCCACAGAAAAAGGTGAGCCAATGTCCTGCTGTCGGGTTTAAGAAAGACCATAGCCTGTGCTGTGAGGAGATGTACATATATTTAGACAGACCAAGGGAAGCGAATAAGCACACATAGATGGATACTAAGAGCAAGCAGGGAGGGAGGAAGGGAGGGAGGGAAGGGGGCAAAGAGAAAGCAACATAGATATTGTGAATGGGAAAAAAAAGGTGGTTTGTCAACTGGGCAGTGAGAGTGTGAGAGAAAGAGGGGGGAAAGAGAGGGGGGGTTGCAATGAATAGAGGGAACAAGCGACAAGCAATGGATTTGTAGGCAAAAGGTTTCCTCTTTAGGGCTACAAACGGCAAAAAAACCTAAGCAAAGATGGAGAGTTAGTGTGTGATGAGAGAACGATGAGATGTAGAGTAGGATGGTATGCTCTCTTCTCTATCTATGACTGAAAGGAGGCGAATAAAAACACACCATCAACGCAAACAGAGAGCATGGTGTTTGTGTGCCATTGTAAAAAAAAAAGGGGGCAGAAGCAAGAGAGCAAGATGGAGGGGGTGGCATTAGTTTTCTGTGTCAGTGAAAGGGAGTGGGGGAGGGGAGGCAAAGAGATAATGCAACCAAGGGAGCCAACAGGGGAGAGAGAGAGAGAGCACAGCACACTGACTCATGTATGTATAGTGTGCGTGCATCTCAGAGGAAAGAGAAAGAAAATTATATTATGTATGCAAGAGTTACTCAGAGAGCATCTACCCAGCCGCCACGCTTCTGTTCCAACTCAAGCATAGCAACAGCATAACCCACTCTTCTCCACCTCAAAACTGTTGGGGAAATATGACCACTCAAGACTCCACAATTGCAAATTCAATATTTAATGTCTGTGACAATTCAAAGGTCATCATTCTTTGTCAACGGATTTACATTTAGTCAGTTTGTTAAAACATAAAATATTCATACAATTGACAAGACCACATGAAGCTATAGATCGCAGTGGATTTGACGTGATCACATTACAATCATAATTTTAAAAATGATTTAATCAATTCATCATTGAAAGTCAGCATAACAGGTTTAAAGAGTAGCCAGACGTCCCGAGTAGATCTACTCAAAGCCTAGAGATTTTCAAAAGATTCTCAAATCAGTGACGGTAACAAACATGTTGGCGGCTCTGTTAGGTGAAGCAGTTTTCTTTGCAATAATGAACGCATGCACTAAGAAATATTATCTAGACTTATGGTATACATTACTACAAAATACAATTAATCAAATGAATGTGCATTACAACTCCTCTCAGTCAATTCCACAACCTCCAATAAGCATGCTCAACATGTCCCTAGTTGTGGTAGTGGTGTCGGTGTATAGCAAAAGACTGTCTGGTAGTGGTGCATCTCCTTTGGTGACACATTCTGGTTATCTGCTTGACAGTTTTTATCTAGTGTGTATAATCTGCAATGGCCTTGTTTCAACCCTTAGGTGGCAAACACAACTCAGATTTGCTGAGAATACAAACTTATCAGTAATGTGTTGGGGTTTTCTAGCTGAAATGTTCAAGTATAGTTTTTCAAGTAGAAAGTGTTTATGTGTCTTTGTATGTATTATATAAAGATAACTAAAAGGAAGTGCAAACTTTAAAACATTATTTTCAAACTCCACAGTGCCCAATGAAGACAAAAGTCCAGGTACCTGCAGTATGTTTTGGGCACTGTAGAATAGAACAAAGCTCTGAAAAAGACCCTCTGACAGAGCAAATACAAAATGCACACGTGAAAGTACACCACAGGCAAACATGACCATGTCATCGAAGAGTAACACTACATAGGGTCTCGTAGAAGCCATCCTCTCTTTTGGGTGCACCCATGGAACACAGGTACAACGTGTTGACAGGTAAGCGGCCGAAATTCAAGCCCTTCCCCGCCCTTATCTCCTCTACTCCCTCAAACACCCTCTCCCGATTGCTGCCTGGATGTTTGGCAAGGGTGAGGTGGTAGGTTGGGCTGTAGGAGTCTCGGTGCAGCAAGCCCTGCTCCCTGTAGGCCTCTTGGAGGCCACTGTTGAGCTGCTGGAGATGGATCTGAGGCTGGGGGCTCAGGTAGAGCACCCTCCCATTGAAGTGCTTTAGCTTCAGAGGAAAGGTGACAGCCACTGGGGGGTTGTGGTCAAGGTGGGCAAAACGACGGAGGATATCCCCAGCAGCCTCCACCTCGGCCTGGCCAGGCAGGACCAGAAGGCACATGGTGACATGGAGGGTGGCCGGGTCCAACCAGTAAGGGGCAGAGGCGGGGAGAAGAGAGAGCAGTTCCTCCTGCAGACGTTGTGAACAGGAGAGGATAGAGGGAGTGTTGGCCCTGAATGCAATGAAGTGAGTGGGTCTACGTTTTGGTGGTCTAGCACCGGACCTTTTCCCTCTCTGCTCCAGAGCAGCAAATGGCATTGGGGCGACAAACGGGTTCTGTCAAAAACGAACGTTTAGGGGCATCAGTTAAACTTCATATTTTAAAGTAATGGAAATAGCACAAGATCCTTTTAAGATGGTAACTGTATTGTACCCACCTGCTCTGAATCTCGCCAGCTTTCAGTCCACTCTTCCAGATTCAGATCCAACCTTCCAGTCTCTCCCTCTCTTGGAGGAGAGACTTCCTCCTTTACTATTTCGGTTTCTCTTCCTTCTTGCTGTTGTCCCCGAGAACTACTTCCTGTGTCAGTCATTTCAGCTAGGCATGTTTGTGATGATTCTGGAGTTGGAATGCCAGTCTGGCACTGACTCTCATCTTCAAGGTGTACATTTTCAACTAAAGGCTCCTCCATCGATTCCTCTTCCTCCACGCTGTGATCGTTTTGTTGGCCGTCCATTGAGTCACATTGGATTTGATCCTCTATGCTTTGTGTCTTTCCTGTAAAGAGACAAATACATTTTAAGTTAAGAAATCAAGACAGGATTAGACAGGGGCCAAAATGATAGCATCGATAAAATGGTTGGCTATAATGGTAGGCGATATCGTCCATAACAAACTTAATGATTAGTATTGTTAAACCATGTCTGCTAGTGCTAGAACACTGTGGCTGTCTTCCCCTCCCCACCTGCTCTTACCCTCATCTACCTCCTCCATTCCAAAGGGGGGAGCCAGAGGTTGTCCAGTAGACCCAAACACCCTGTCGGACCTGGTGTTGCGGTCCCAGACGCGGCACCCCTTATAGGTGAAGTACTGGATCCTGTGTCGGGGCAGAGCCAGCTCAGTAGAGTAGTCACAGTCACACGGGTCAGCGTCCCAGTTGAACTCACAGAAAGGGCGCTCCATCACCCCCAGAAAGCGGTCCATGTACCCCACCACAAACTCTGCGGCGTCCACCGACTCATCCCATAGGATCCGAGAGATCACCTCGTCGGCCGTCCGCATGCGTGGCTTTTTGGCCAGCTCTAGAAGCAGCGGAAAAGAAAATGCCCCTATTTTCACCCTAGAGCGATAATGATGTTTGTCGTGATAGGACGACTGTTTGTGAGCCATGGTGCGTTGTATTAAACAGAGACAATGGCTCACCGTTTGTCTCCAAGAATCTGGGCTTCTTTGTTTTCTGTCCTTTCATTTTCCTCCTCTTGTGTTTCCCGTCTTTATCTCCATCAGGACACTCATCCTGTTCCATCAGGGGGCCCTCTGGGGCCTCAGCGGACAGGTAGCTGCAAGAGCAGGGAAAGCAAAGTGAAAAGGGCAAGAAGGAAATAATTATAAAGACAGAGGAAATGAGGGAGCAGAACGGAGGAAGAAAAACTAGCAATTTCTGCAGAGCTTAGAGAACAGGGCAGAGACTTAAGATTCGGAATGCCATTTGGACTATTTTATTTTAAGATTTCTGACCAAAAACAGTGTTAAAATAAAAAAAGAACTCAACCTAATGAGGGTGGGGATTGCATACCTGTGAGACTGACGACATTTGTTTCCAAAACGGCACTTCCCTAACAGGAAAAACTGGCACACAATGGTTCCCTCCTGCGCCGCACCTGTTGACTCAGTAAAATCAAAGAAGACAATGGAGAGAGTAAGAGCAAAGCCATAGGTTTGAAACCCTTAATACTAAGAGAATATATGGTGCATATGTCAAGCTTCATCCGAGCCCCACAACATGGATGGATCGATAGATACACACCTAACTAAGGAAACTATGCCGTTAAAATGTAATAATACAATAATCCCCCTAACATCCATTTATCACTGAGACTGAGAGTTTAAAGGTGACTGGACAGCAGAGTTTGGAGACTAACAATCTGCCATACATCATTCACTTTAATGTATCCATTAGTATAACATCTCTCTATAGCAACGGAAGCCAGATGGTTCCGCTGGTCTACAGCATTCACATTGCTTCTAAACCCATTACAGCTGGAATAATGACTCTATGGCTATAGGAAAAAGTGAGCTTAAAAGGAGCATAAATGTACACCACTTGACAGGTTATCATAAAGGAAAAATGGCTTGGTCCCCTGCAGCACCAGTAAGCAGAGCCTATAAAATTCCTTAGTGATACCCTGATCTCTGGAGATATATGTGTTAACATTTACAGTACAATAATTACCAGAGTATTATGTTTAATTATGCTGTTAATGGAAATCCCTGATTTGCAGCAAATGCTGCGTGACTGTGATATGTTCCGGATCCACCAGTACATCGTATGATGATGGTCAACTTTACACCTTCAACTGCTTTTTACTCTTCCTTCTTTGATAATCTTTTTACTGCAAAGTTTCAAAAATAATAATAAAGACAGAACATGATATGCAATTATATGAGTAGCTATGACTACTTGCTTTTTTTCCATATATTTTGCCATGCCCTTTTCAAGCAATTACTGGGTGAGTGGCCTGACCCCCTCCGTCATCCCCTGTGCTAGTCAATATTATCCATCATGTTGCTAAGCACCAGTGAGATAAACACATTTCCACCATGCCTTAAATTCAATATCAGCGACCTAAGAGATGTTGCAAAACTAGTTTGTTACCACAGCAAGTTGTCAACCATACGTTTTTCCTCCTTTACCAGTATTCCCAGATTCTTACTGATAGTAAAGGACTATGAACACATACAGGAAGATGCAGTAAAATGGTGAATGGGGCTAGAGGCGACATCTCAAAATAGGAATGTATTATGTCTCACGTCACTCTTGTCAGGAGTCACTATCTGTAAATTGACTGTCACAAATTTCAGGACAATGATTGTATATGGCTCTGAATTAAATCACACTAGAGGGAGTAGGAGTGCAAGCAGCTAGTTAAGACAAGAGCCATGTCCTGCTCTGGACAGCAGGCAGCAGTTACCATTTGGCTAAAGCACTTGACTCATGGCCTTACCTAAATCTTCAGGTATACTGGTTTTCAATGACAGCTATGTCAGTGTAGTGCTCTGTGTTACAGAACACATCACACATGTTTAATAAAAGAGGAGATACATTGGCAGTTGAGGAACTTCCATTGAACAAATAGGCATTCATTTTATATTAAAATGCCCAACAAATTAGAAAAATGTGTTCTGTATCAAGACTACAAAACGTCACTGAACTTTTGAATTCATTCGATATCAAGATAACAGTTTATGGGTACCACTGTATATCACCTGATAATTGTTGTTTGTTCTGGTTGCTTGCCATCCCTGTCTCTGTACAGTCTGAGGCAGAATTCTGGTTGGCTTTTCTCATGTTCTCGTTTAAATGGGTGTGCACAGGCACTGCTGGTTCTTCTGAAGCCATGGCTAACCTGCCAATGGAATTAAGAGTAATTATGAAGTATCAACATTGTACTGTTGTGCACTCTCAAAGTGCTGCGGTGTGTTCCCTTCCTTCTTTAAAATCCCTTTCTTAAAGACAACATATTACTAAAACCACCAACTTCAAATTCAATTTTACACGTGGCCTCCGAAATGGACACATAATACACATAACAAAAACAGCCTTATAACGTGGGCATAGCCTATCCCAAGGATTGGAAAATAAATAATAACGTCAAAACTTTCAATATACTCGGCAAGAATCAAAACTACACAGGACCACTAATTCGAAACAATTGAAATACACACAACGTAAACAGTATAAGCTATATGTCATCTTATCATATTTACCAAAGAGTAAAGCTTTAATGTATTTATATCACCTTAAACTGAAGTACACACACCCTTCCTGCTTGCCTGCCTAGTTTCTACGGACTGATCTTTGACCCTTTATATTTGCAGAAAGGGAATTGTGGGTAATGTAGTAATAACAGTATAGGTTGAATAGACGAAATTGAAAAAGGCTTAACGTGCGTAAGGTATCAGTGGTCCAGTTTAAATGTAGACGGTGTTGTGTTCTCTTTTCGTTATCTTGAAGTTGGCTCCGTAAGAAGATGTGTTTTCTTTGTCGAGGAATATGTAATTCGTGTACGACGAGCGCGTGACTAAGCATCACATGATACTGTGGAGTCAGGCTGTGTATACATACAAAGATACAGAGAATACGATTAGGTAGGTGGAGTACAAAGAGCCTGTAAGAAGATTATAGTAAGTAGTTTATATCGCTTGTTCAGATGATTGATCTGATTGATTCAGCATTGTGTGTCGATTTGCTTTTCGTTGAACAGTTTATATTTCTCCTTTTTACACTAGCAAAGCTGGCTAACAAAGTTTATCGTGTTGATCTAATGTGATCACCACTCACTCATTTGGGGAATTTAAGCTGACAAATGTTTTGAAGGTAGGTGACATTTTTGTTTTCCTAGTTGTTAAAATACGTGTATGTTATAAAATGCATGTTATTTTAAAACAGGAAGCCTGAAGCATCGTCCTTGAGTTACTGAACTTGCATCAAAACTCTCTATCAGATGAACGCTCTAGTTGCTCTGTGCCACTTCTGTGAGCTCCATGGCCCCCGGACACTGTTCTGCACAGAGGCTCTGCACCCTCCGTCTCCTTCTCCCCAGGCAGGTGCTTCCTTGTCAGGGGAAAGGGACCGGGATGCAGACAGGGAAGGAGAGGGATTGACAATGAGGGCCAACAGTTCAGCCTCACAAAGAGGGGACATGTGTGAGGTGAGTGTGGAGAAGAACGATGACTAGTTTAGATACTTGATTTGCGAAGACCCTTTTCTTAAATCCTTTTTTGTTCTGCTTAGGGTTGTCGATCACTCCCAGCATCCCACCCAGGATTTGTGAGCATTGATGAAGAAACCGGCATCCGCTTCCTGAGCCACCAGCACCCAAGACAGCCTCAGCTCTTTAGTGTTGTCCGCCAGGCCTGCGTACGCAGCCTCAGCTGTGAGGTAAAGTTTAGATGAGGAGTCCATAAATGGAACAAAAAAGCAAAATGTTTGCACATGTGAATAGGGTAAATGCACTTACTATTTAAAAGTAGTGTATAGGATTTGCATAATCTCTTTGATAAAAAGCCAAGATAAAGGCAAATACAAATTGTAAATGTACACATGTTTTGAACATACATGACCTTGTTTTGTATCATAGGCCAAGATGAGCTAGCCTGTATTGATCTCCTTTTTATCCCTAGGTGTGTCCAGGCCGTGAAGGCCCCATCTTCTTTGGAGACGAGCAGCATGGCTTTGTGTTCTCACACACCTTCTTCATTAAGGACAGCCTTGCCAGGGGATTTCAGCGCTGGTACAGCATTGTCATGGTAGCCATGGACCGGATTTATCTCATCAACTCCTGGCCTTTCCTGCTACGCCACCTCAGGCTCACCATACAGAGCCTGCAAAGCACAGCACTTAAGGTTAGGATGACATTCTCATAACACGTTCAAGCCACACTAAATACATAAAGACATCACTCATATTATCACAGTCTTAGCCAAACTAATCTCTGGACTTTCCTCCATGCTAATTTGTCCTCTACAGGTGTTTGACGGTGAGCAGTGTGTGTGTCCTCAGCGAGCTGTGAGGATGAACAGTGCGTTCTCCCCCGCGGTCTTCCCCCACCAGAGAAGTGGCAATGCTGCTCGCTCGCTACCTTCCCTCACACAGCACCCCAACCTCTGGGCCAGCCTGCACTCCTCGTTCAGCTGGTTAGTCACAAATATAAACACACACACACACACACACACACACACACACAACCCAACATACTTGCAACTTACTGTTTTATCCATCTATTACTATCTGAAGAATGTGCTAAATGTATGTTGTGAATAGATGTAGTGTGTTTTTGTTGTTTTTTTTCCAGGTTATTAAAGGCATGTGGTAGTCGTCTGACTGAGAAGCTGCTGGAGGGCGCCCCCACAGAGGATACACTGGTGCTTATAGAGAGACAGACAGGTCAGCGCTCTGAATTTAACTGGCTGCTGGGAAAATAGACAAACTCATTGGAAACAGGGCATCTTACTTTCCCTTATTTTATAGAGTAATATGCTAGTAATATGCTGCTCTATTCACCTTTTATTTGTGCAACCAAATAGCTTGAAGTAACAACAGCACTGGTTAAGAGGCCTATATACCACCACTAAGTGGCCCCCTAGGAGATGTTTTCTTCTCTAACTCACTGACATCATAAGTCATTTGTTTGCAAAGTAGACCAGGGTAGAAATACCAATCTAAGGTGACTATGGGAACAGTGTGATTCACAGAGTCATAATACATTCATTATTTGAATGAAGACAAAAACAGTAACAACATGAATCACCTAACATTTCACCCAAATTTCATCATGACTCACTTTAACTTCTTCATATTCTTAAAATTGCCTATAACAAAAGGCTGCAGACATTACCAACTTAACTAAGTTTATGCTTAGGCCATTACTTCCCTGCCTGTTCGTGTGGGTCTTAACAGTGTCCTGTTTTGTGTTATTTCAGAACAGGAAGAGGAAATGAGTTGTTGGGATGGAGCGGAAGGTGGCATTTCTAGACCAGAGTGCCAGCATTCACCGAGCGAGACAGGCTTTATGTGGGATGAGGGGAAATTAGAGGAATTTCCCGGGCCAAAGTTCAATTCCCTGAGACACTTGAGACAGGTAAAACTAGGTACTTTCTGTCCTTAAGACTTGACATAGTTAAGCATATTGTTTCTATGAAAAGCATGAGTTTCTTAATGTGGAATAACTACTCTGTTTTGGAATCGTGTGTATATAGAGAGGTTGAAGGTATGATTGACATTGATAATTTTATTAAATAGTATAGAAATTAATATGTGAAAAGAATCTCATGGTTAAATGGTCTGGTGAGGTTATTTAAATAGTCCTTCTTGGTAGAAATACACTTCTTGTCATTGTTATCTATGTTGATAAATGGTTTTGTGGGGGTTATTTAGATAGTTCTTCCTGCTGAAATAAGCTTCCTTGTGGTATCATGGTAATCTATATTGCTGACCTATCACTCAAGGCCTTTTTTGATTGGTTTACAGGTCCTTGGTGCCTCTGACTTCCGCCTGCTAGCATGGCATGTGCTCATGGGAAATCAAGTCATATGGAGAGGAGCAGACCCAGGACTGATCCAGTCAGCTTTCACAATTCTAAAGGTACCGCATATGCATTGCAAATATTAAAGGGGACCTATTATGCTTTTTGGGTGTTTCCCTTTCCTTTTGTATGTTATATAGCTTTTTGTGCATGTAAAAGGTCTTAAAAGTTACAAAGCCCATAGTCCTCGCCAAAGGGAGCTACTTATCTCTCACAGAAAACACTGCTCCTGAACTGCCTGAAACGCCTCGTTTGTAGTCTGGCGTTTTGTTCTGTAACTTATCTACGTCACCAAGTCACACATTTGAATAATGTTTGGCACGCCCTCAACCAGAGCAAGTCAGAGCGGAGGCCGGGTGGTTTCGCCATGTTGAGAAAACGCTGGTTTCGTCAGCGCAAAGGCAAATTTCCTTTGTTTGGCCAGCTGACCAATCAGAACCGACTTGGCTCGTCTGGAAGGGGGGCTTAAAGAGACAGGAGCTAAAATGGAGCGTTTCAGACAGAGGGTGAATAGAGAGGCTGCTGATCCAGGCATTTTAGAAAAATAATTTGTTTATTAAACATTAAAACATGTAAACCTAACTCCTACAACTCCTAAATAAAGGTATGAACCTGAAAATCTGCATAATAGGGCCCCTTTAAATACTTTTAATAGCTGACACATGTAACAATGTTTCATAAAGATGCATGCAATTCAATTATTTTGCATTAAAATGTCATTCCTTTAAGAACTTGCAAATCATGCAAATGAAGACAACTATCAAAATAAGGCATTACACAAATAATAGGAAATGTTTTATTGGATAGGTTTACTCTAAGAGCAGGCTATTGAAATAAATAGGGTGCATTATACCGTACCAACAAGGGAAAGTTAGTCCAAATAAACCTAGCTCTGCTAGGCTCATGTAGGCAACCTGGCTTCTAGAAATGTGCTTGCAGAGAGAATTCAAATATGTAATACGTAACATGTATTTAAACTAAGCACATGGTCCTCTTTATTTCCCATAAGACCTTGCTCCCAGTAGGCTGTGTGCGTTCAGTGCATTACAGTGCCCAGTATGAGGAGGCCTACAAATGCAATTTCCTTGGCCTCAGCCCTGATGTGCCCATTCCTGTCCATGTCAGCTCTTCAGGTAAAGGAAAGATCCCCGTCCTGCTATTAAGATTGAAATGTGACTTTCTTTACTGTCTTTATATTCTGTATTACTACCTCCCAATAGAGTTCTCAGTGTTGGTGGATGTGGTAAACGCAGAGAAAAGCTCTATGTGTTTGTCTGTATGTGAAGATGACATCCCATTGCTCTACCAGTTTAACATCAGCAGTGCTAACCAACAGCCAACAGACCGAGGTAGGAATACAAGCTGGGCAATGAACAGCCAAAAAAATATTTACAGTGTAGAGTATCGTCTTCCTTGTGCTCTGAAAACAATGTGGTTGTTATCCTTCCCAAATCCTTCATCTTTATCAGTGGAGAGTGAACATGTAAGCTGACTAAATTCCCGCCCCCTCTCCAGGCCCCACATTGTTGAATAAGGTGGAGGTGGCGCTGACCAATGAGAACCTGTCTGTGGATGTGGTGTCTCACTGTCTGCTGTGTTTAAAAGAGGAGTGGATGAAGTAAGTCCTGTCCTCTGCCTAGCCTGCTTCAGACTTCCTTTCCTCATAAATCCTCCTTGACCTTACCTCTAAATGTCAATGGGAGGTTGAGGTAAAGTTATGTGTTTACTTTGTAACTGTAGATAAATAGTGCAACAGAAGTGAAATCGTGTGCTTGACATTAATATAATACATATATATTTTGTTCCCCAAACCACGTTTTTAATATTCATTATATACAATATGTTCAATAAATAGTTTATTAAAATGTTAACACATCTTCTATATCCTTTCCCTCGTCTTCACCTTTCCCTTCACTCCTCCAGCAAAGTCAAAGTGTTGTTTAAGTTCTCGAAGGTGGATGGGCGAGGCAGGGAGGATACCCAAAAGGTGTTGGCCCTTCTGGGAGCCACAGGACCTGGAGAGGAAGACAATGTCAGACTTCTAAAATTTTGGATGACTGGACTGAGCAAGACCTACAAAAGCCATCTGATGACTGCTGTCAGAGGCGGCGAGAGGAACGTCAGCCAGTGAAAGACAGTCAGGGTAGAGGTAGTGTAGGGGTAATGACCAAGGGCATAATTTATGTCAGTAAATATGACACTTTTTCAGAAAGCAGTATTTGACCCCCGACCCCCAACACTTTTTACACTCGGGAAAACAAACGTAATATAGAAAAAAACTGTAGAAACGGTAACTGTACTAACTGTGCACCCCCACTCACCTTTTAAATCAAAACTCCGCCAATGGTACTGACAACACTAAAGAGGGCGATGAGGGGTGACAAGTGATCGAATAGCACGAATCATAACAGACAAACTTTAAATATAAGGGGCAAATGTGGCTTGAGATGGTAAGAGAAAAGTTTTTGGTTGCAGATAATGATCCAGTGTGTTCTTACTGAGAAAGCCTCACGAGGGTTTCACAACATTAATTGCTGATTCAGTGCCAAATATTATTACTTGTTTGGAATAATTCATCAGTTTTTACTTTATTTGTCAAAGTGGATTATTGCTAACTGTCTTTTATTGCTAATATATTTAAGTTATTTAAAATGTATATATTTAAATTTTGCTAACTCATTGTATTTAAAACAGGACTTTTATTGAAATAAAAATCAACTTGCAAAGCCGGTTTACATTCTATAATTGGCTCCATCTTGTGGAGATTAAAAATTTTATTTAAAAAAAAGAAAAGAAAATGAGGTTGACAGTGCTCTCACTCAGATGTTTTTGTTATGTTTTGTTTTTTTAACAATGAATGGCTGTCAGCCAAGAACTCTCAAGTGGTGCAAAAGACAACACTCATAGGTCTTCTGGTGTCCCACTAAATGCAAAATTGCACAACGAGGCCTCTTTCCTGTATTGTTAAAGGACCCCAGCAGGTATTCCCTTACTAACGAGCCAGCCACACATTTGTCAACTATATAACTGCAGTCTTTGTTTTGTCATAGTTATCTGAGCTTTTTTCTTTGCTGACGTCTGCAGACTTTAGACTATGAAATTCACTGGCATGCAGCTGCACATGTGAAGTGATTGTAAAAATAATTAACTTCAATTATTTATAGCCTAGGGGCTACAATGTTAGGGTCTTATAGTCTAGGGGGTGCAATGTTAGGGTCTTATAGTCTAGGGGGTATCGTGAGGGGGTATAATGTGAGCCTTATTTGATGATGCCTCTCAGAAACAAATCATTCTGTTCAACTTGGGTCTTTGGTATGACTTGCAAGGTATGTCGCAATCTGAGTGCCCTCAGAAAAATGAAAAGTCCTGATTTATTAAGATTCACTTTTTTTGTGACTAATGGGGGATATGCTATTGCTCATACATAACTCTCCATAGGATGGAAGAATACTAGGCTGTCACACACCAACACCCACATGCACAGAGGTGGGTGGTGGGGGTGGCTGTGTTGAAATGAGAAACACAGTCCAACTGCATGACTAAGCCTGCTGAGGCCTCATTTGGAAGGAGAGGGAGGGGGTGAGGGAACAAGGGTGGGAGGAGGAGAGGGAGAGTGCAGGAAGGACGGGGGCTGGGTCAGTCAATATAGTGAGGTATAAAGTGTGCTAATGGGAGGGGCGGAGACTTAAAGGGAGCGAGCAAGACATTTAGATTTCATAGCAAGTACTTTCACTTTGTAACCAGCCTGTCTGACACTGCACACACGCAGACTGCCCAGAGGGCTAGAGAGAATAGACAGCTTGTGTGTCTCACTTGTTCAATCCATTAGCCAATTCAAAAAAGAGGAGGAGAGTGATTTAAACTAGGGGACGTCTACAGCTTATTAAGCAACAGAGTGGGAAAATCCAAAGGGAAAGTGCTATACTGCGTGAGAGAATAAAGTGGGCGAGATTTGGAAAGTACCAGAGAAACAAAAGAAAGGAATTCTAAAATGATGTCAACAGGGCTAGAGACTGAGCAATAGAAGAAACGACACTGCAGCACTACAACTTTTCCTTTCACAGAGTAATATTGAAGAACTACCTAAATAGTTGCCCTGGACCAGAGAAATGGAGAAGTGTCCTTACTTAGGAAGATAAAAGGATGTCACTACCAGGTAAGACCAGTGCCAAGTAAATATTACAGATTTTAATAGTTATTTATCTATAAAATGATAGGATTGAATGATAGTGACAATTTATATTTGTTAATTTAAATTAGATGTATTCACTGTACAATGTTTCTTGGAAAAGGTAAGAACTAGTTGACATAGTTCTTAGTAAGCGTGTAGTTCAAACCACATGTGCAAACCACAGAAGGTTTCCATGCATTAATCTGCACCTTTCTCTTGCCCTCTATCTTTCTGTCACTCTGTTGGTATTCTTGCAGGTTTGCTCTTGTTATCCTCCTTGGTTGTCCACTGTTCTGGGTGTGGATTTATGTTGCAGAGCATCAAGAACTTAAAAACAACAATTGACTCAGACTCAACAACATTTGTAAGTTGAACATCATGTCTATTACTAAATCATCCAAACTAAATCTTTGGACTTGGAATCTTCTGCCTTATACTCGGCTGTAATTCTACGGGATGTGTTTGATATTTAATTGATCCAAGCAATATCCACGGCATTTACCTTTATATGTTTCCGACAGTTTGGGGTCAAAGGTTCACTTTGGGGCTTAGTTGAAATGTTGCCTCTTTACTGTGACATGGACCTAATAAAAAGGGAAGATCAGAGCGTTCTCTGTTACTTTGCACTGAATTGTGTGGCCCATGTATACAAAATTATACAAGTTAAGTTTTGGACAATTCTATGATGCTGTTGTAACAAAGTGTCCCTGTTTCTTATCCTGTCATCAGGTTTCTGATTTCCTTGGTATTGATTTCCATGATTTCAGTATGTAATTCTTGAAATTGTCTGGTTCTAGCGGATGGTGTTTCCTAAAGATTATAGGGTTTCGCATCACTACCAGGACAATATGCTGTGCAATACTGACCCGGTGAGTTACTATGTACAAAGGAAAAATCTTTATTTCTGTAAATGAGCAACTTTATATTAATTTGGGTGTTGTTCTCTTTGGACGTTCGGTTTATGTTTGCACTGAATTAAATATGCATGTTCATGATTGTATGCTGATCGTTGCTCCTGTCCTATTTTGCTATAGTGTTGTGTGTTCAATGCGGCACTATTTCTTCAAGAGGCCTGGAGTACGCTCCTAGACAACCTGTGGGTCGAGCACCTAAAGTACTCCCTTATTGAAGATGTACGAACAGCCCTGGACTACATAGCTATGGAGAGCAGAAATGGACAGGTAGGACTTGAATTATCTGGGTTATTATCAGAGTTGTGATTAATCATGAAAATGTAGTGTGAGCTAGGGGGCCCTTTGTCTGTCTACATATGAATGTTTCCTAGATCAATCATTTACTCATTCCTCATTGCTACCCATAGAAACCCTCCTCAGCAATTCATCTAGAAAGATACATTTTCATGATCCATTGTCTAGTCTTATGTCAGTGCTATTTTGATAGAAGTTGGAAACTATTTCAAATGTGTGACAAGATATGTAAGATTTTCATACCTGATAAATGGATTATACCGACTACAGTCAGTTATAGTAGATGTTAAATATTACATTTAACAAGGATTTTTGAACAAATAGAAATCTGTGACTCAATAACGTATCTTAGATTGCGCATGTTTTTTCTGAGCATGTTACTGGCATTCCTGTTTTATCTTTAGTGAAGAACCCACAGCTCTTTCCTCCTTGCCTCCTCTTTCAGAGATTCCAGGAAGAGAAAGATGTCTTCCTCAAACGTTACTCCTCTCCAGAAGAACTTCTCAATTATACCTCAGTGCTTCTCTCTAGAAGGCTAGACTTGGGGTGCTCTGTCCCATTTGACAAATGCCCCCTTCCCATTATTAACCCCACCGTTGTTGAGAAAGAAGACAAACAAGCTTTGTGGAGAGCCCGATTAACCACCCGAGCAATAATCAATGAGAAGGAAAGCGAGAAAGAGAAGAGAATGGACCATTCACAGCCGCCCTCCAATGGTGGCCTACGATCCCTACCATATTCCAGTTCTTTCTTAGGACTCTGTGGACTATACTGGTTACTATAGTAACTGGATCAATATGTTGGATATGTTGTGATGCACACAAAATGCAAAAAGAATCTGAGGCACTGGTTGTCAAAAAATGTAATATTGATGGTGTTTGTCTCATTATGTGTTGCACATTGTAAAAGCAGCAGCTTTGTCTATGCTTAGTGACATGCACAGTTAACAGTACACTGAAGTTAAAAGTGTATTCCATAACGGAGTAAACTAAATATATAAACCGCCTAATGTAACCAACAAATAATATTTGCAATGAATTCCTATCCTAAAAGGGAAAAAAGGAAATGAAAAGCCATAAGCATGGGTTTATTATGCACAATAAACAAATGCCATTTGTTTGTTGTGAAACGTTGGAGGTTTACAATGAATGTGATGTAAATATTCTGTAAAATATTTTTTATTTTTTGTAGAAATTGTAAATTAAAAAGCCCTTCTAGATGGAGTAACCTTATTTGACGATTTGATCTGGTGGGAAATACATTAACGTGGCTTTGTGTTGTGTAGGCCTACTCACCTCGATTTTATTTTGACCTTTTTCTCTTCAAAATAATTGGTGTACAAATTATAAATTACTTTTGACACAACCAACCTAAGATTCACACAAAGAGCAACAAGGGAGCAGCTTGAAATGTCTATGGAATGTGGCCGATCTGCATGCTGGTGGGTCCTCTATAGGCCTTATCACAAACTCTACACTGATTAGTTAACCGCATGCCTTGACATGCACTCAACATTACATGCACATATATTTAATCCTTGTTAAATGTAATATTTAACACTCGTAGGATTGCAGTTCACACATAGCACGTGCACTTGAAAACTGTTTGGAATCTAAAACAATCTAGATACCAAATAAAGCCCTCACCAGAGCCTTATATAGAGAGAAACATCTCACATACGGTTTAACACAATTTGCTGACAAAAGAGAGCTTGGCCGAATGACACAGAATATCATAGCAATAGCAACTATCTCTTAAAGCTGCATGAGAACTGATTAATATTTAGAGAATAGCCTAAGCGCAGTAGCGTAAAAAACAGAACTCTGAATAAATATGGGTTGCCAACAATGAACACATATGAATATAAATACAGGTACACAGTATGAAATAATTACGTATTGGGGTTCGTGGAAGTGTGACCCCTTTCATCTCTTCACTGCCTGCATTTTACGGCACGTGACTACTCTGTCACATTGACGAATCTCGACACAGACAAATCGCTAAACACACGCAGATGTCGAGAATGCAGATCTCTGCCATGGCAAATTTTTGTTTGGTTTTAGCCACGCCTTAATGTTGACGACAGACTCGAATCACCGGGTTTTTAGTGAGACCCCATGGCAGAAGGCTGGCAAAAGTCACGTGTAAATACACATCCAATTGAGAGGCCCGCGTGTTTGTCTGTATTTTAAGCTCTTGCAGCAAAATACTTAGACTTTTAGCCATTAATATCCACTTATGTATTTACAGATTTGTCTACACATTTACAGATCCATGCACGCATTCACATATTTGTCTACACATATACAACTCTCAATACACTTGCAAATCTGAATACAGCCGGATATTTTTTATACACTTACAAACCTGATTACGCACGCACGGATTGAGATACAGATACACAACTCTCCACACGCACTTGCAAATAGTTCTGCTATTAGGGTCAGTTTAGTTCTGGTAAAACTGAAAGGGGCAGACACGTGGGATTTAAACCACGTGTGTCATATACCGGAAGTAAGAAAGTTATATCGTTTCCAAGATGTCTGCGCCCGGTGAAGACACGTTTGCGGACCAAGATGAGGAGATTGAGGACATGGACGCGGATGGCAGCGAAGAAGACGAAGTGCAGGACGAAGAAAAAGATGGAGAAGAGGAGACTAAAGCGTATGTTCCCGGTATAGAGCCACTCCAGCCGGGAGAAGAACTTCAAATGGACCGTTCAGCTTACCGAATGTATCATGAGTGTCAGACAGGTAAGTCGGTGTTGTGTATTTTGTTCCCAATTAAAATAACACTTACCCCGATATTTGCAGGAAGTCAGAGGCAATGTTTTTTACGCTTGGAAAAGGTGACTTTATTTGACAATACAAGACAGACATGAAAATTCTGCAGGACCCTCCATTTACACCGTTCCCAAAAAACTCTCTCTCCTCTCCAACCCTTCAAAAACCCACGCAACCTCTCTCCTGCTCCTTCCTTTTATCCCAAACCAAACAGTGTCCTATTCCCAGAAAACACATGCTGTCACCAGGTATCTTTGAGCTACAGATTCCATATGTTGACTTTAGCCATACAGCATAATGAAACCCATATATGGTCATGGGGCCTCCCTGGTGCAGTCACAGATTGTTTATGCTGAACATTTCACAGTATCCAGCTATTAGGTCGCACATCGCAAGTACGGCGCATGTTTTAAAAATATTAAATCTTGTAAAGTATTTAAAAGTTCACTTAGCAAAGGCATTGTTTTTTCTGTTGTGTACACCAGCGAATACCTTCAAAGTAGTTATATCAAACAATGCGAACATGGCAGATTGTTAATCTTACCCGATATTGCGGTAAATAGGAGCTGGAAAGTGGCGTACTTCATTACGATGCATGAATATCCAATTAGACCAGATGTTTTACTGTTGCCAGCAAGGTGGTAGTATTTGAATGCTTAACTCCGAAGAACATATTTGGATTGTGTTGTCCAATGCGGGGAGGAGACATTGTCCCTAGCAGGCACGGGCGTGTGGGAGGAAAAAGTCGGACTGAGTACCCTTGGAAGCCAGGAATAGAAAGTTGTTTTTTGTTTGCAATTTGTTATTTCTGAGTAATTAGTGTAAAGATGCATCACAGCATGTCTTTCCTCAAGAAAGGGAACTTGGGGTACCATAAAAGATAGAATGAGAGGAATGAGAAGGAAAGCAAAATGAGGGAAAACAATTTTTTTTCAAAAGAAAGGTGAGCATCAAACAGAGTGGTTTAAAGCTAAAATCCGCAGTTAGGATTGATGGCAGTCATGTTGTCATGTCAGAAATCATATTCCTTTATGCAATGGACTAGGCAACTAAAGAACGTGACACATTATTTATCCTGTTTAACTAAGAACCAATGTCCTTATAATGCGCGAGCCTAAGAATATAACCATTTTTTAGGCACAATGTAACTGATCACGCAAAGTGGGCCTGATAGGCAACACTGCTACAGACAGCAAGAGTGGACCACTTTGGAAAGGAGCAATGACCTTCCCCAAGACTACCCTAGACTATATGTGATATTTTATCCTGCCAAGTTTAAAATACATTTTCATTTAAATGTTCACACACCATTTGTCTAGGCCCTTTTAAACTTGGCAGGATAAAATATCACATACAGTCTAGGGTAGTGCAAAGCCATTTTAGGCATCATCCAAATGATGACCAAAATAATTATAAATTAATAAGCATTATAGCTTCAATATTAGGTATGTTACATTATATCTACCAACAGTGGGCCTATATTACATTATATCTACAAACATAACATACCAACATTATATCTACCAACATTATATCTAACAACAGATTCATGTGCACATAATAGGCTCAATTATTTGTAAAAAAAAAAACCTGGGGAGAGGAAGGGGGCCCATTGATATGGCTTGTGTATAGGGGCCATAATTTTGTGCTACACCCCTGGTTACAGGAGTAATGCAGAAAATATTTCCAGCCATCAGGCTAGGACATTCACAAGATATAGTGATAGACATTCAAATCGCCAAATATCAACCTGTAATGCTTGTACAGTACCATACCATAACAACGTTTATTTTAATAGCCTGAAAATCTGCCTTCTGTTCTGACCATTAAGATTTTGGTATTAGTGCCTCCCTATAGTTTTTCCTAATGCTAGAAGGGTAAGTGAACGTGCCCATGTGAGGTCTCATTTTCCGCACTGTTGAAGTTTAGAGATTTTATTGATGTTGATGTTTTCAGAGTCTGTGCTGAAGTTCTGAGACTT
>JAVQIZ010231494.1:0-10526 GCA_036023535.2 Galaxias brevipinnis | reverse complement strand
ACGGCACGGCTTGGCTCAGGACAGCACAGCACAGCGCTCAAGGAGAGAATTAGGGATAGACAATGGGCACACATTAGTAGAGCTTAGTGTAACTGGGCTCACACCATGGGCTGAGCAATATTCCCTTTATACCTACTTCATACTCTGAAAGTTTCTATAGGCAGCCTCCCACTGAACAACATGGTTTAATTTGTATTGCCCAAATTCCCTTTGGTTACTGTATGTCAATAGATTATCAATTTGATTCAGAACAGATTTTTTTTTTTGCACCCGTAATGAGGTAATACCATCTTTTGATATTTACTCTACCTAATCATTGTTCTCCCCCTGTTAAGTCTGCGATCTATTCCATTGATGCAGACTCCCATCGCTGCCCTAAGCACAGCCTTCTGGGTTTATTCAGTCTGCACTATCAGCACGGTGAGAACCAAGGCTGAGCCAACCATCCGAGGAGTCATCAAACCCTTACAGTAAAGCCATTACTAGGACCCAGTGACCTTTCTCAATCAGCACTGTCTTATAGATCCACTGCTGAAGGCCAGGAAGAGAAAAAAGAAGTCCATAATAGCCATATATCTCCTTTTCTCATATCTACCCACTACAACCACCAACGATCCCCTGTCCCCCAATGGGCCTCAAATTATCGGGAAAATACCCAATGACTAGCCGAGCGGTAATTTGTAGTTCGAGTGATTGGACCTAAGCACTAATATAAGACCCTCATCCCCTTGACCCCTTCTGCTGATCCAGGTCTGAAGCACTACAGTCAATATACTGTTCCTAACTCATCCTGCCATCGGCCAATGTTATTCCATCTCCGGGTTTTCCTGTATCTTTCTCTTGTTCAACCTCTCTCTATTGCTCTCTCTCTTTCTCTCTCTCCTCACCACGATGATTTACGAAACCGCCACCACAATAACAGGGCGGAAAAAACGGTATGTAGATAAATAAATAAATATTTGATCAGCATGTGAATTGATTGATAATTCAAGAGAGCGGTTGACAGCCGCCTGGCCGAAAATCCCTCTCCCTCTCTCCCTCTCTCTCTGGCTGCATTATCAATCCACCGGCACCTCAGAAGGAAAATCAATTTGGAGGAATACGCCGCAGCATAAAATCCCGCAGCACAGGTTGGCGGGTAACGTGACGCAGGCACGGGGTCGTCTCGCGGGGGAAACCGCAAATAAGATCATTAATATTCCACACGTATCGCCACAGCGATAGTAAGTGCATCGAGCAAGGGGGAGTGTGTGTTTAGTCACCGATGATGGACTTAATGCTTAACTCGTTGGTGTGGGAGAAAAACATTCAGCCCCCTATGTGTATTAGTCACATGCCGCACTATCATTTGTATTTTTTTTCTTCTTTACCGTTGCTGTTTAGCGGGAGAGGGCAGTTAAAGGTGGCGGGGTCACGAGAAATAAAGCATTGTGACTCATTCGACGTGCATTAGTGGGTGAGAGTGGGTGTTCCACTCTGACCCCGTCGCACCACAACGCACCGAAAACGAGGAAGCCCGTGAGTGGGTAACCCGCTCTCAACCAAGATACACGCATCGATCCATCCCTCACTTTGACGCCCAGTATGGGATGATTCAGGGGGAGAGGTATTTCATGGAATATATTACAGTACACAAACTGAGCCAACAGAAGAAATATGGTGATTGCGTGTTACTACAGGCATGAAAGGGAATGAAGACTGCCAAGCGGTATACAGCCAGGAAATGCCTCTGTTTGATACACCACTTCCCGTGCCAGTCCGCACAGCGATGATACCATGTTTAAGCAGCAACAGCACGAGCTGTTACGTTTTACCACCTCCTCTCATGAACATAACTATACCCCTGGTCAAAAAGCCTCTGATGAGAGAAAGAAAAAGGCTTTGAAAGGAGCCTGGCACCAACTTGCTCCGTGTCTCGGCCCTTTCATCAACAAAATAACCCGGTCAAAATAGCCGCAGGCTAAACTCCTCACACATAGACAGCGAGACACACTGGTACTATTAGCAGGTTAATTGCAGGAGGCTCCTAAGCCTCCACGTCTGACTGGCTGATATGTAGGCCATTGATCCGCCCAGCTGGCTCCGCCGGAGGGGCCACGTGAGATTAACATCTGGAGGCTGGGCCACGGCCAGGGGCCTGCTGTGCTGTCCCCTGGTCCAGCTTGGGAGAGGCAAAGCTCAGACACGTGGTGCTGGGACACACACATGCACACTCGCACGCACACAGATACACTTGCACACACACACACACACACACGCGCACACACATACAATCTCTCTTTAGGTCTTTCTTTACAAACCAAAACACCCACACAGGGCAGGTGAGGCAACTCTCCAGCACATACCACATGCTCTTCTCCCCTTCCAGTCTGACTTACTGGCAGCGGCCAGCTCGTTTGTAGAGTCCGACTCGTGGGTACAACAGGGCACTGGAGGGGGCTTCCAAGACACAGCGGGCCCGCAAGACCAGACTGTGACTAGAACGACAACTTTCCGGCTTCTTTGCGGTGTTCGCCCTTCCCTTGATCGTTGCTGATCGAAAAAGAGGCAGGAAGAGAGAGCACAGTGATCACTATGTGTGTGTGTGTGTGTGTGTGTGTTTGTGTGTGTCGGTGGCTGAGGTTGTGTGTGTGTTCATCCTTCTACTTTGAATAGTTCACACCTGAAAGCCTGGCAGTGAGAACATAATCAAGGCCACAGACAACAAAGACGCTGATTATCCACATTTGTTGCTGCAGTGCACGCCCCGCAGACTCCGCAAAAAAAGAGAAAGTATCTTGAAAAAAGTCTAACATATTACATCGTTAAAAGTGGAATAAATTCATATATTTTGTGTCAAGGCTTGGCGATAGGAACGTTACTATTTTTGAAAAAGAGAATGTGCTTTTTTAGCTAAACTAAATCAACTGCCATCCACAGCAACATATGAACACACCAAAGTGCCGTCAATATGTTTATGCAATATGCATGAACAAACAACATTGCTGGACGGAAATGGCTCTGTTAGATTCTTCTGCCTGTAAATTAATGGGAAACAAAGGGTATTCTCCTTGGTAAATTTAACAATCGGTGGGAGTATTGAATCATGTTCCCCGGAGGACTGCAACAAATAGATTCAGCAACCCAACATATTGACGAAAGCTAGCCACAAATATATGCCAACAAGTCAAATGGCAAGCTGATTCACTGGCAACTTTTAGAGAAGTTTTCTCTAAACAATCCGGTCTAGGTGGAAGTTGTGTGTGCTTGTGTGTGTGTGTGTGTGTGTGTGCGTGTGTGCGTGCGTGCGTGCGTGCGTGCTTTCGTGTGTGTGTGTGTTTGTTCTGCCTCCAGAGGTGTGTGATGCATAGATAATAGGTGACGGGAGGGAGGGTGTTCTCTCTCTCCCCCACCAGTGTGAGTCGGAGAAGCGGCACTAAACATCCCACACACACTGCTAGGCCGACCAGAAGGGCCTCCTTCCTCCAAACATAACACTTTCCCAGGTAGATGTTACACAGAGCAGGCTGGGACACAAATACACACGGGGGAAGTGGGAGCGACGTTGTGGGGGAGGGGGAATTCTGTAGGTCCTGAAATACATTTCCCCAAAGTCGTTGTTTTGGAGAGGGGTCCAAAATCCTTTGAGCTAGGCTTTGTATGGTGGTTGACAGATTCTTTTTATAACTCAACAGCAAAACAACAACTTTAGGTTAGAACCTTAGTGTGGGCCTGGGTAAGAAATAGTTATGATATAGGAGTCAAAATCATATCAGTTTTCTTCAGAATATAAACTTTGATTTAATTCCGTCCAATGAATTTGAATGTATAAAATGGTGTAGCTTGCTTTGTGGTTTGTGTTGATGTGTTCAATATAGTGCGCTACGCTCTCACACCCACTCTAGGTGCAGCTCGACTTTGGAATGTAGTTTCATCAAATTATGTGAAGTGATGTGAATATTACCGATTGATATGATTATTATTTACTATTTCAAACACAGGGTAGGCTATGATATGCTGTATAATAAGGTATGCTAAAACATGCCCTGACCATGGCAATATTAGGAGCATTGAAGACCCCTTGCTTAAACATAGTGACAGTTTCCTTCCAATTAGCAGTTAAACCCTGGGCTATGACACTGTAGGTTTGTCTTTGAATTCCTCCAATTAGAGAAATATAGGGCATTGAGTGTGTCAAGGTTAACCTGCATGAAAAAAAAAATTAAACCCACAGAGGTACACGTTTTTAGCTTGACAGTTTGAAACTCAGTGAACACAGAATCGGTCAAAGACACGTCCCAGCCAATTTACAATGCCCTTTAAAAGAAGGAAAAAAAAGGTAGGAATCATAAAAGGTCACAATTAATGGGCTGGTGTCCTAAATTATACTCCAACCGAGTACTATTCACTGAACCCACTGCCAGAACCTGTTCTGTGGACAGGCCAGGCGGTTGAAGCATCACTGGCAGTAAAACCGCACATACAGGCACTGGAACTTCCATCGCTGTAAATTCACCCCTTGTAATAATGATTTGCAAAGAAAAGATCAGCTTGTACAGCAGCCGCGGGATGACCAGGAAAGAGCGGGCCGCCCCGCAGGTTCTCACTTGAACAAACCGCTACAAAAACCCCAGAAAAAAGGTTCGCTCTTCTCTGAGCTACAAATTGGCAATTTACTCTCAGCCCAAGAGGACCCCTGGGTGCCCGTGTCCATTTGAAGCAACACACCTCGAAGTTTACTCGTCCTGTTTGCAGACCAGCCAGAGGGTCAGGCACACATCATGGCCCAAGCAAGATTGATGAAGCGGGCAAAGGGCAGAGACTGAGGCTGGGGGCGGGGGGAGGGAATGTGGGGGTCTACCTTTCCAACCCATGCTCTGCCACCAATCCATGGGCGTAAAAAGCACACTGGCATTCATCCAGGAACACAAGAGGTCACACAGGCATAGCTTTAGAAAGTGGGCTGTGGGCTGACTGAACGGAGGGCACGGGCTGCAGAGAGATACGGGGGGAGACAGATATACAGAGAAGAACACGAAGCTATGAGATGCTTCTATTAAACACTCACAGCCACATCAGAGGAATCCGAATCAGGTCACTGCCAAGTAGGTCAACACATACAAAGAATTTGACTTGGTGTTATGGAGTACAGTAAAAACCTACTGAAAAAGTAATGAAGTTGCACATGTTGAAACAAAATACAAGTAATATAAGTGATGCATAGGTGCTCGCCCACAAACTCACCCACACACAAAGATAAATGCCTACAGAGCCGTGCGTCTGCTTCCCAATGCACTGGAAGTGCAACAGGCTGAGACGGTGTCCTAGAGCATATGTCTGAGTGCTTGGGCATACGTACTTACATAATGTATGTACGTACATACATACGTAGCACATGCATACATACTACGTACATGCATACATACTATGTATATGCATACAGACATACGTACATGCATACATACATACATACATCTTGTTCTGAGAAGGTTTAGCTCCATTCAGCTTGCCATTCACACTCACGTGGGCACTGCACGCACACACACACACACACACACACACACACACACACACACACACACACACACACACACACACACCGTGGGGACTGTGAGTCACCAGCAGGGAATTGAGCTGGTGGTCAAGGCGGGATGCTGTGATAAGACTAAAACTGTAAATTCATTTTCTTTTCCCCTGATCTGGTTGGAATACGCCCACCTCATGAAATGTCATCTCTTTATTAGGCTTGAATCGATTCATCAGTCTTGCTCCCTAGAGCTGCTTTTTGCTTTTTTTGTGCTTTCAGACATGAAACGAAAGCGTTTTGTCTATCTAGTGTGTAAGCAAAAAACATACAAAAACTCTGTTTTGTAAAGATTTGTGATTTTGCATCAAATATTTTTGTACTGTGAAACTGACTTTCTAAAAGTAAAACAATCTTTTTTTTTTTTTACACAAGCAGACATGACAGGTCATGTTTTGGGATCACTTACGATGTGAACTGTCAGAAAGGTCCAAGTTCACGACAGCTGTGCGAGTGCGGCGCTCCATCACTTGGAAAAGACGGATGGGCAGAGCGAGGGAAGACTTTCTCGGTTGGATGGATCTGCTGACTAACTCTGAAGCAACAAAAAAGATGTACTGAAAGAGAGATGAGTGTACAATATTAATATAGACTGTCACATGGAGTTACAGGGTTTACAATACAAAGACCATAGTCTGCACAAGCCCAACACATACTTTTAAGAGAGGTGTGTGTGTGTGTGTGTCTAAGTATTTGGGGCAAGCTCAGCACTCTTGCGAACAACACAACCTTCAGCAGTCTGCGAGCAAGCGAGGGGGAGATTGGTCACTTTGACTTTGCCGAAATGTGCAAAATCGCATTTGTTTGAATCCTGGACAGCATCGAGCATTTGATCGATGCGCTGAGGCTTATGGGAGGCCGAGCGGAGCTGGCAGCTTGGACGCACATTGAGTTTGGATTGACTGATGTCCAGCTCAGAGGTGTCTCCGCACTGGGGGTGGATGACTGTACCAGGGAGACCCGCTGTGTATCGGTGTACGGAGTCGGAACATTTGCTCAATGGACGACAGCGTGTGGACACAGGTAGTGAGGCTGGAGAGGAATTCGTCTAGTATTGCACTGCAGTCATGTGTCTCTGTTCAGTGCAAGGTTTATGAACTCACTTTTGAAGAAACTTTTTGGAACCCGAATATGTACAGTCGAGGTCTGTCATTAAACTCTCACTGCCGCAACTCCTTGCCAAAGGCACCCACCACATAGGGCTACACACTAAATGACTACAGAGCCAAAACCTGATACATAAACCAGTTATACACTTGTCTTTCCCTTTTCAAGTGTCATCAATCCTGCAGTTTATTGCGTTTGATCACCGGATCTACTCGTAACTTAAGTGTTTCATAATAATGAAAAACAAGCTGTAAAAAAAAATTGTGTTCCAACCGAGCTCACAGTGACGCCGGCATCCCAGCTCCTCTCGTGCACCCTAAGTGAGACGCGAGCAGGGCACAGGCTTTTAAATGTAAATATAGAGACACAGTGCTGCGTGCACGCTGAGAGCCCGCAGGCCGTTTGTGAAGATGCACTGGCAGAACGCGGAGACGCTGGGTCTTCGGGGACAAGGGTCTTCAGCGTTTGGCTAAGCAAAACATTAAGGAACTATCTGCTGCAATGTGAGGAGGCCGTGATGAAACTCCAGCCATTGCGGCTCCCGTTAGTTACGAGACCTCCCGAACTTCTGCTGCGGTTCGGAGCTCATTTACCACAACAACCGGGGGAATCTTGTTTACGTGTTTACACGGTCACGGTGCCAGCGCCTAGTCATGTTCACAGTTAATGTGCCAACGTTTAAAGCAAACGAATCGCACCACGTGCAACCCCTTTTCCTAGCAAACGAGAGAGCAGAGAGAGCAAAAATATGCTTAGTTTCAGTTTGAACAGCTTAGCACGACCCGACAGAGAAAATGGCGATGCCCTTTTGAGCAGCAGATTGAGTTGCTCCGGTTGACATAGTGTGCATTACTCACATTTTAATGAACACATAGGCCTACGTACATAGGGCATCAGTAAAACATTTGCTTTAACTCGAATGTACACCGGTTCCCTGCGACCCCCCCTCCTCCTCAGATCGATGGCTACTGATCATTCTCTCTGCTTCGGTCATTAAGGCCATTACCACTGTAGTCCCCATCGATTGCTGGAGTCCATCCCCCGACGTTCGGCAGACGATGGATGTTTCACAGCCAAGGTTAGCTCTCCTTCACCCCCCCTCCTCCACCCCCAGTCGCTGCATCCGCTCCAAACGGCACACTCATAGGTGAAACAAGGGGGCAGAACCACAACACGGTTCAATAACAGGGAGAGAGACAAAACGTGTGGGGAAAGCATTACTGGACTGAAGCCGGCATAGTGGCTGGAGCGTAAATAGTCACAATGCCCGTTCCGCTCTTTTAAAATGTCAGTGAGGCAGAAGAAATGTAGGAAAACATTCTGAAATGTGTGTTGGGCTCCCATGATTGGATATCTTGTTTAACGTCAGCAAACTCATTTTTCTCGGACAACCGCACGCTTCACAATGCAGGAACGAAGAGGTTTCAATTTTATAATGGGAAAGACGCTGTGTCCAGAGGGCCAATTTAAGGTTCTATAAAGCTGTCTTGTTTGGTAGGTGAAGCATCTCACACTTATTGACAGCCGAACGTTTCCGAGGCTAGAGGAGGGGCAGAGGTTAGGGAACCTGTCAAACGGCAGTGTTCTGTTTGTGGTGATGGATCTCAGAGTGGGCAGAGGTTACGGTCTCTAATGACGCAGAGAGCAAGCGCGATTGAACTGGCGGGGAAATCGCTTTTAGCCAGGATCGTGTATCTATTTTGATCCCCATATCTCAACACAAAATGTATCGCTAGGTTTCAGCCAAATGCACAAGATTGACAAAAAAAAAACGTGCAATCCTCAATATGTCTTATTGACTAACCTATGAGTCATGCAAGACGCAGTCGACCAAGTATAGAATGACAAAGTTGCTATTCCGTATGAATCAATAATATACCACATTTGTCAAATTAACTCAAGCTATAACATTAGACTGTTAGATGTCTCTAGTAGTGAGTAGTGGACTGTCACCACTGTGGAGCGTCAAACAGTAAAGCCTTGTCTAAACAAAGACTTTATCTCTTCCACAAACAGCATGTGCACACCTTATTACTTTGTAACTCTTGGAAGCGCAAATACCTTAAGACACTACACAGTTTCGTAAGAGGGAAATGCATTTCATACCAATGCAGTCTATTGTAATGCAAGGGCTGCAGGCTACAAGGAAGATGGAACTAAAAAAATCAATTGAACTGCATAACATCAATGGAGAAGACTTGTATTGAAATTGAATGTGGTGAACAAGAAGACATGGCACGGACTGTGATCAGGGAGAAAGTGTGCATCGGCATTTACATATCCACGGAAATCTAGCCAGGCCAGAAATTCCTCGTGTGTGCATGATCTGACAAATTCCTGTTCCAATTATTTTCCCCCAAATCCTCTTATTAGCACGAGTGGCAGAGAGTGACCCTGGATAGGCTGCCGGCGTTCGCGAGGGACGTCGATTCCCAGTCACAGAGTCGAGATGAGAGGCCTTATCCTACATCAGGAGACATCCCATGTTACATCATAGCCACGCAGACTGCACCCCTAGTAGAGTACTCCTGCTTATCTCTCGTGTGAAGACGCTCGACCGCCAGTCTTTCAGAATGGCACAGTGACCGACAGTCTTTTGGTCAGTCTTTCAGAAAGGCACAGTGACGGTCAGTCTTTTGGTCAGTCTTTCAGAAAGGGGAGACATCACCAGCCCCGTTATCCGCTACAGCCGCTAAAAGCTCTCCCAGCAAAAAAAATGTAACGCACAGGTGTGTGTGTGTGTGCGTGGCGAGCACTCAACACCCCCCCCCAACCCCTCAAAAAAAAATTCTCACACGAGAGCAGCAAATTATATTTTCTCTCGACGAGAATTGCTTATGGGAAATGGAGGTGAAGTTACGTGACGCACGAGCCGCGCTCCGTTGTCCTCCTCTCTGAAAAGCACTCACGCTGCCTTTCTCTCCCGTCTGACGTCGACGCCGTCCACGGCAGAGGAGAGCCAGTCCTTGTCCCTTTTGCCGTGCAGAATAAGAAACACATCTCTCCCTGTTCAGAAACGACTGTTGTAACACATGAAAAGGCAAGGTCACATCGCACAATGTTCTATTAGTGCTGAAAGGGAACCAAAATTCCTCACCGATGACGTAACTTCAGATCTTTACAAGCCTCAAATTGACACAGTCTATGTTTATAATAGGCCTATAAAAGAAAAGAAAAAAATATTTAAGTGTGACTATAGAGGATAAAGAGTTGTGACAGGACAGTGGGATTAATATTACATCATGTCTGGCACACAACGATTCTCGTCCCAGGACAACGCGGCGGCTCGTGCTGGATGAAATACAGAGGGTGATTAAAGCTCAACTAAACAGAGAGAGGTGAGAAAGGAAAGCGGAGCGGGAGAGAGAGAGAAAGTTCAAACTGTTTGAAGTATTCGCTCATGCAATTAGGGAATCTATTCTCACACCCTGTGGAGGTAGTCGAGATAGCCACACACACGCAGTGCCGGTTAGCCCACAGCGGCGGGAGTCCTGAGGACAGATGGACTGACTGCCGGGTTGAAAGGCAACCGCAAGAGCCACCGTGGCAACGGGCGTCACCATGGCACCGAGCGTCCAGCGGAGGCAAAGGTAACGCCACGGGAGATAGGTGGCCGCCAGGATGGATTGGTGCGATTTAGTCTCATCCATTTGTGAGTTTGTTTATTTATCTCCTGACCCACTCATTAGACCCCCCCCCCCCCTTTCTGTGACCACACTATAGACGGGGGATTAGCCTGTGGAGAGGGAAAAAAGATAAGTGGTGGGGTGGGGGGGGGATAGAGGGGGGAATGAAATATTCAACAACAAAAAGAGAAAAAAGTTTTATTTTTAGAAGGGGGGGGGGGGGGGGGCTA